>CATIWR010509671.1:0-88230 GCA_949677035.1 Omphalea diandra | reverse complement strand
TACATTATAATTTTTTTGAATATATATTAAAATTATTTTTCAATATATATATATATATATATATATATATATATATATATATATATATATATATATATATATATATATATATTTATATTTATTTATTAAGCTTTTTTTTTGTGTGTGTAATTTTGTCTACACAGAGCGACTCAAGGCATAAGTCACTAAATCATATGTCTAGAGCATCTTAAAAAATAAAAGTTAAAAAAAAATATTTTTTAATATATATTGTAATTTCTTTAAATTGTATTCATTAAATAACATTTATTAATTTAAGTTTTAAAATATCAGAGTTTGAACTTCTTGCAATTTTCAGAACTTATTATTTAATAAAAAACATTTATCAATTTTTTTCTTAGTAACAACTTAAATATGTTACAATACTTTACTTTTATGTTAATAATTATTCTTCAGTTATTTTTTGTGGTAAATATCTATTATTATGTTGTATATTTTTTTGTATTTTATATTAATGGTAAAAGATATATAATCAAGATAAATATATTTAATTAATTTTAATGGTAAAAACTCTTCATGTATATAGGCTACCGCTATTTACACTATCATTGAAATTTCTTGCGCTCTTTTATGGGAGTGCAAAAAGTTATATAAAAAAAAAGTAAAAATAGATTTCATTAATAGTGTCAGTTATTTGCACTATCTTGAAAAATGCAAAAAAATATTTAAAGAGAATATAAATAATTGAAATCTTAAATATAATATAATTTATTTGATGATATACTTGTGCGGAATGATCCCAATAATAATTGAATTAATAAGATAATGAGTAAATTCACTTTCGACTTTTCACAGAGAGAGAGAGAGAAATTTCATACTAATAGTGGCATGCTTGCCTTGTGATGTTTCCTAACACACAACATCTTTAATAACAAAAAAGAAAGTGCGTTGATTTCTTTTTCAAAACAGATATGTCACCACAAACATTACATCTCATCTTTATTGACAATCCCAAGGGAAAATAAATTTCTTTCAAATTGTCGTCCTATAAAATAGGAATAATTTTTAATTCTTATGAAGAATCGTAGTTTTCTTTTCTCTTTACATTGTTTCTCAAAATTTGTTTATTCTTCTTTTGAAGTATCATTGGTTAACATATTGACAGTAGTCTATAATTTTATTATTTTTTATTATTATTTTATCTTTTTTATTTCAATAAATATCATTTTATATTTAATTTTACATATTTTTATTTTATTTATAATTTTGATGAGAAATTTTGATTCTTCCTTTTTAAAAATATAGTTTTTCTTATATGAATGTCATTATTATTCCTTTACGAGATATCGATCTATTTTCATATTGATTCAACTGAATTTATTTGAAAATAAAAATATTAAGTTGTGATTCACTATAACCATCAAGTGGATCTACCTTATATTATTATACTCCCTTTATCCAAAATTTTCAATCCACTTTCTTTTACACACATGTTAAGAAAATGTAAGTAATAAGGTTAAAATAGTTGATTTTATATACTTTTTCTGAATATATTCTCACATTCATATTAAAATAAATAGTAATATACATTCTTGAAAATTTTAATTTTTAATATAAAATTAAAATAATTAATATTACAAAATTGGCTAATATAAATCAAATAAATGAATTTAGTAAACTAAGATTTCAAATTTTTATTAGGAAAATTTTGTTTTGAGAATATGGGCTAAACAATTACAATTTATTGAAATTTACCACCAAAAAATTAATTTTGTTTAATTTTCTAATAAGTGTATTAAATATTTGATATTATAAATTTTTTATAACAATGTATTAAGTAAGGGTATAATGGGTAACTAGTAAATTAACTATAGTCTAAAAAAAATCTATTATATTTTGGGAAGGACAAAAAAAGAGTCTCGAACTAAAAATTTAGGATGAAGGAAGTATACATTTTAATATTATGTCAATATGATTATGTTACTATAAAAGAAATTATTACTTCTTGAATTATATTCAATATACTTGTTATAATTTATTATAGATTATATGCTTTTAATTTTATATGTATTAGTAATTTTATATTCAATATTTTATTAATGAGAATTATTTTTTAAAATAAAATTAAGAATAATTATAAAAATGTGATCTTGGTTGGCAAAACCTGTAATTTGGAATTTTTGTTCATATTTTTTGTAATTAATTAAACATCATAACATGACATGATCTAATTATTTCAATCTATGATTTAAAAAAATTCAACAATTTCCTCACAATAATTATTAAATCACTTTTGTTGATAAAAAGGTAGACAATTACATTCTAATGGTTTTGGTTCACTTTCGGAATATTACCTTGATCAACCTGTAAACAGTGATTTGGCTCCTAAACAAATTAAATAATGATGGATGAGTTCATTTTGGATTGGAGGGGTAATATAATGAAAAATAGGAGTAAACAGTTTTTCTCTTCTTCCTATAGGAAATTTTATGAGGAAATTTTATCACATAAAAACATTATAACAAAAAAAAAATAAAGAAAATGTGTTGGGTTATCAAAATATATTTTTAAAATTTTGAGAGGGAGAGTTAAACAAAATAATAAAACTCAACAAAAAATGATAAATTGCGGTTTTTTAATTATTATTTTAAATAATTTATTGTCCTATGGAAAGGGAATTTTTTTTTTTTTTTTGGGTTTACACTTTGTGGACACTTGAACTTTTAATTATATAAATTTATGTTTATTGATGCAAAATATAAAAATAATAAAATATAAATTGTTGTCGATATTTTAGTCCATAATTAACTCAGAGTGATGAAAAATGAGAAGAAATTAGATAGATAAAATTTAAAATAGAGATGAAATAGCTATGATTTAAAAAAATAATTATTTTTTAATATTGTTTTCATTATTATCACTATTATAATGAAAATTAAATATAAATTACAAATTAATAAAATTATCAACAAAATGCATCAAACATAAGAACAAACCAACCATTTTTCAATTAATTGAGAGCAATTTTTTATGTGGATGAAAATATCAAATAATAAAATTATATAAATTTTTTTAAGAAGAAAATTGTATAAAATCATAAATAAATAATAAATTAAAGAAACTCTAGAGCAGAAACGAGAGGAGACAGAAAACGAAGCAGGGAGTGGTGATAGACGCCCCACGTGGATGCTTCAGAGCCGAAAATTGGCCTTGTCCATTTCTGTGTTGCGTGTGTTGTACCCAAATAGCTCATTTTGTTATCACCCCCAAAAAATTATAAAATTTTTAAAATTAATAATTGATAATAGCACAACCCAGCTCATTCTATCCACGTACTTGGAGTCTAAATAAGCTGTCAATTAAGTCCTGTGTAATAAAAAGAAATGAGGTGGAGGAGTGCTGGATGAGATGTTTGGTAAAGAGAATCCGATTAAACTTGATACTATTATGCTCTACGATTAGTTGATAATGACCTTAGATTGCCAAGATTAATATCATGATTAGATGATAAAAGATTGAAGGAATGCATGAGAGACATGAGGAACAAATGCATGTAGTATTCATCGTAAGCTCTCTTTTTTATGATTCACTTTTTGACTTTTAGTTAGCTTTCTTTAAAATGAAGGTTGAGCTTTTCTCTTATATAAGCTAATTAAGGGATCTTTTTTTTTTATTATTTTAACATGAAATGGAGATTTCATTGAAAAAAAAAATTTACAAAGTTATAAATAAAAATAATTAAATATACTCGAATTAAACGACTTAACAATGCACAATAATTATATAAAACATATCAAATTCACTGAACACTAAAAAGAGAGCGCTCTTCATAAATAATAACATGTGAACAACATTTAATGAAAACACACAGTTCTATCTCTACTTTAAGGAGTGAAAACACTAGATTTCATATAACACTTTAAAGCACTAGTGAAATTGAATTCAAATCTCTTGTTTAAAAGTTTTTCTCCGATTTTGATATTCGTAGATCGTGAAGTTTTGAATCTAATCTTACAAGAGAAAAAATCAAAAAACAAGTTTATTGATTTGTTCAATGGAGGAGATTTAAAACCCAACAAAATCTCACTAAAAGAGGAACAAAATTATCCATAAATGAGCAAAAAAAGTATAAAATTTCATATTTATGAATAAAACTACAAATATAAATGATAGAAAAAAGAAATGTAACAAAAAAGGATTGTTGCCAGCCATGTGTAAGCCCAAGATGAGCGAGAAACTATTTGAGGAGAGAGAATTGGCTGTTGTTTTGTTAGGTGATAGCGAATAATATCCCCATTACACTATTAGAAATATCATCCCTCTCTCTCCCCTCCCCCCTATAATTGAGAGATTTGATTATTTACTTTTGTTGCTCTTGTATATTGTAAATATGAAATTAATTTATAATTTTCAGTAAATTTTATGAGATCTGCCTAAGGATTCTTATCAAGTTAATTTTTTAAGTAATCATACGATTGTCTAATAAGTGTCAATTTTATCTTAAACTCTAATTGACTTAAATTATATATGTATTTATGGTAAAATTATTATTTTATTTTATATGTATATATGGTAAACTATTATTTTATGTATCAGTTTTGAACTAATTTACTGTTTCATTCATTCATTTAGCAAAATAATTAAAATCTCCCTAACATTTCTATTAGGAATTTTTGAAAAATATCTTTGATTTAACATCATTTTGACAATCAAGCTATAAAGTTTTGATTACAATCCCTACAATACTCTTGATATTGTAAAATTATATATTTTAGTCTCTACCTTTTTGCAAATAGACAAATTATATATTATAATTTTAGGCGAAAAATAACTCTAGCTATTGAATAATAACCAAAAAGTGAAAATATTTATGAAGCAAATGATTCTAAAAATTGATATGGTGAAATCCATCTACCAACACTAAACAAAAGAACAATTCTTTATCCTCCTAAAAGATGTGATAACAAAAAAAGCAAAGAAAAAATGAAAAATCACAAATACTGTTATTTTCTGCCGCACAATTTTGTGGCTATAACAATCAAAATTCTTGATTTTGATAATAAATTGGGATTATAGAAAATGGATTCACAAGAGTTCTTCATAATTGAAACATCCGATTATGATTTTGAATTTTTATTCTACCATTTCAGTTCAACCCCTAAAGAATTGAAAGATATAGGAATAGAAGAATATGGGACAATATTATAATTTCATAATCATTTTCCCTCTACCCTAGACCATCCCCATTTTGAGGCCATCATCAGCAACTATTGCTCCATTCTGGATCACTCCCAACCAGCACCACCCAAGTTCTCTTTATCATCAACGATGAATAACTTTTGACCAAACACCTCATATGGCCTCGCCCTATCTCCTTCTCCTTTATGTCATTCGATGCCTCACACGACTTAGATTTAACACCTTGGTAATCTATTGACTTAGCCCCTCTAACTCTCTTTGAGACTTTCCTGTACAACTTATTCTCAATTGGCTTAAATTCTTCTAAGTGAGACCCATTAGTACTTTGTTCCACGATTAGCAAATGGCATAGCAGATGCATGGTTGAATCTCCTTCCTAAGCTTGAAGCTTGTTCAGCGTAGTGCTTCGATACCACAAAGTGAGGGAATGCTTAGTTTCTTGCATTGTAAACATTAGTGATTTTTTTTTTTTATGGATATTAAATGGTTTAATGGGTAGTAGAAAAGAAAATTTTGATCTTGAGTTAAGGATAAAATTGATATTTGATGTTCATTCCAATGAAAAATTTAACAGAAAAAAAATCAGTTTAATGAAATTGAATGTTGAGGAGAATTTAAGCATTCTGTCAAAAGTACATGGATGAAACTATAAATTAGGTCGAAATTGGAGATGAAATATTAATTATATATATATATATTTGTATACTTGAAGCTCATTTTTTTTTCCCGAAATTTCCAATGAACCCTTTGTAGGATAGTTTGTTGCGTTTGCCCTCTATACCACTTTTTTTATTTGACTGTTATTTCGTCGTCACATTGCTTTTATCACCGTTTGAAATCATTCATTATATTTATCTAATTATGTTTTATATCATAATAAGAGTTAATAAATTACTAATAAAATCTAATGCTTTTCACGCTCAAATTTATTAATATTTTTGTTAAATAAACTAAATGTACTAATTATTAGGTTTAGTGATCAAATATTACATATCTTACATTTTATTACACAAAGGATTGACGATTTAAATTGTTAATTTTCTTTTTTCTTTAATTTTGAATTTATAAAAGAAAATAAATAACTGTCCATTGAGATTTAAAATATTATTTGTGTATTTCTTTTTAGTAAATATTTTTTTCTTTTTCTGTTTTAGTGAAGATGAGAATAATAAAATAATATCTGAAAAATAGGATAAGTAATTGGATAAATTACAAATTTGGTGTATGTAACTTTTTAATATTTTATATTTTGGTGTTTCGACATTTTTTATATTCAATCAAGTGTTTGAACTGGTAAAATTATTTTTAATATGATATTTTTTTCCAATCTAAACGATCAATGGCTGCGATGTGTAAATTCATCTGGCTAATATCAAATTTTATATATTATTTCAACTAATTATATATCGGTACATAATTTCATCACTTTAAATATAAAATTTATTTATTTCAAATTCAAATTATATTTTTATCACTATAGAATTTATTCAAAAAATATATAAAAAAAATAAAAAATAAACAAATTTTGTATTTAAAATAAAAAAATTATATATCTAAATTTTAAATACATAATTAGTTAAAATAATATACAAAAATTTGATATCATATTAGATAAATGTAATAAAATAATGAATTTTACTAATTCAAATAAGAGAAAAAGTCACATTGAAAATAATTTTTCTAGTTCAGATAATTGATTGAACAAAAAAATTATCTAGACACAAAATAAAAAAAAATTAAAAGTTTAGACATCAAATTTGTAATTTACCCTAAGTAATTTGTTACTTGATTATTTAAATTTAATATTTTTGTTTTGAATATATATATATACACACCTTCAAGTCATTGCATTACATATTCCACCAGTTTCCTGGACCACCTTAATGTGTGGCCCCTATTCAAACGCCCTCTAAGAGAGGGCTTCAAAAAATTAATTATTAAATCAGTTAAATTACAAATTAAATTATTAATTAAATTTGAATTAATTTTTATTCTTAATTTTTATTGTTTTTTAAAATTATTTAAATAAATTTGTATAGTTTATTTATTAATTAAATTAATTAATAGATTTAATTTCAAATTTTTTTTTGAAGAATACTCTAAGATCAATTTGAAAACATTAATTTATTGTAAGCAATAAATTAAGATGGTGATAGGACCTTTTCTTATAAAAAATTAAGAGTGAAAAGTTTTATTTTATAATTAATAATAAAATCTTTTAATCTTCCCAACTGGAGACTGCTCTGAAAGCTAAAGTCAATCAAGTCTCCATAAGAGTCATTGATTTTACCAATATACCCCCATTGGCATGATTTAAAGATTGGTAATAGGCCAATAAGTAACCATTGAAGTTTTGCATTTTTTAGGGTTTTTATTTTTTTTTTCTTTATTGGTCTAATGTATATATGTATAAAATTAATCATTAAAATTTGTATTAAACTTCAATAAAGAGAAATAAATTTTAAAATTGTTTAAAAGGTAAATGTTATTTATTTCATTTTTTTAATTTCATCAACTCAGATGATATATTATATTATTTATTATATATATTTTAAAATATATTATTTGTTTCTATATTATATGGAGTAATATTATAATATCATGTCAAATTATTGTAATTACAACTAAAAAAAATAGTTGAATAAACACTAATAGTATCAAGTTTAAAGTTGATTTTTTAAACATTAAAAAAAAAAAGTTTTGGCAGTATCATTAATCCTTATTTTAGAAGCACAATTTTCTCATTTATCTAAGTTTCTATTAATGTAAGTTAAAAAGAGATTAAGCATACATAATGTCTCTACTGCATGTGCCTTTCCTCATATGTTCTTGCAAAATAGAATAAGAAAAGCAAAATGGTATGCAATCTATTAAATATATTTCCTATGCGAATCTTACATAAATAAGAGGTAGTCAAGCTAAGTATTTAATTATAATTAGTTTCAAATCTTACCATTCATTTTTCTAATTGTGCAATCGATAAATTATTTTATATATTTGGGTTTATAAATTATATGTCTTATAATTAATCGCAATGAGAAGAGTGATCTTAATACTTCTTTTGATATCTTGATCGATCATGAGTTTTAAGAAATCACAAATTATCTTCAAAGATATCAACACTTTGTATAACTTAATTTTACTCATTTATTTTTTATTTATGTATTGATGTGGTTTAACTTACCCTTTATATTACCATTTTCAAATTTAAAGTAGAGGAGATCAGGGTGTTATCAAGAATATAATTATCTCATTTTATCATGATATTATCTTTTTGAATTTAGAAAAAGTTGGACTAAGAATAAAAATAAAATATATATTTTAAAAATAAAAATTATGTTATTTTTAAACTTTTATAAATATATAAAAAAAAAAAGTAGAAGAGAGAATGATAGTGAGAAATAAAAAAATAAAAGGGTAAAAGAGTGAAAAATATGTTAACTCAAGGTTTTTTTTATCATAAAAAATTTACAATTTTAGAATTTATTTAAAAATTTGATTAAATTTAATAGAATTTGATTTATTTTATAATCAATTATATAGATTTAATAAAATAAAATTTTAAATAAATTTTTATTTTTATCAAACATACAAAATATGAATTTATAAAAAAAATATCATAAAAACTATATAATTCATTTATCCTTAACATACTTTTTTTTTTTTAGAAAAAATATACTATAAAATCTCTACATTTTGGCACTATATAATCATATAGTTTTCCATCAATTATAAGCAGTTTTTTTTACTGGTCAAAGATTGAGAAATCAACTTATATGACGATTGAATTTAACATTAAAAAATTTCTCAATTTGAATGTAAAAAGAGATAACTTTGCTTCAGTTATTTTCTTCAATTTAATTTTTCATAATAATCACAGGTCAATTCTTCATAGAAATGCCATATCTAAGGCTGAATGGTCATTTTTTTTTAGCTTATATACAACTTGCAACAGGCTGATTTTACCTACCTGATGGCCCATTAACTAGTCTTGCTTTGATTTTGTCAATCATAATGAAGTGAGGTTATATAACCAAACCCAAAAATTCAAGAGTAAAACTTGGAGGATTGGAATCTCATTTAATACCTCTTCTTCTCTAATGAAGAAGTTAATGCTTGCTGGTTATAGTTGTTTGGTGGCTTTGAAGTTAGAGGGGTTTCATTATAGGTAGGTAGGTAGGTAGGTAAATTTGATTGGTCTTCTAATGGTGATTGATTGCTTGATACTATTATGTAATGAAAATTTTGTAAATCCCATTCTTTAACTATGGAAAACTCAAAATTTTTGCTTCAATGCTTTCTAAAAGATAATTTTAACATAAAATTAAAGATATTATAATTATTTAATATAAAATTAAACAAAAAAAAACCTTTTAATTAATAATGTCAAAAGACACAAATTTTAATATGTTTACAAAATCTGAAGGATGAAATAATGTATTGTAACGAAATTAAAAGAGTTTTACTAATTTTACTCTTAGATTAAATATAAGATATTTTAATCCAATCCAAAAATTTGACCAGAAAAAGATAAATAGGTAAAATGGAATCCTATATAAACTAAGCATGAAACTATTATATGTCATCATTGGAGAAAATACATGTAGCACAAACAAGTAAATCTCTAAAAACCTCATTGACAACTTCATTCAACAACTTGTAATAAAATTAAAAAATATTTATATAAAAGGGGTGCATGTATTCAAACTTGCAAGAAAAGCCAATTGGCATGATGGTTTATAATAGTAAATATATATTTTGAATCATTTCCCCCCCATACCCAACCCAACTCAACCCCAGCTACACCTATCCACAGGCCATATCAAATCCCCTCCCCCCAATCTTAATTAATAAATAATAATAATAATAACTCAATTTACACTATAATTAATAAATATCAAGAGAATTAATTATACTAGAGGAAACAAGGAAGGGCAAAAACGTCATTATGGAGCATAAAGTAATATTCGCTGCTGTCATCCTTTGTCTCATTCCATAATTTTCAGTTAATAGCTTGAACACACCAGAACAAAACCATAGCAGAGGAAAGAAAGAAAACACACCACAAATAACGCAAAACTGGAAATCCAATTCCAGCGAATTTGATTTCTCTTTCTCTTTCTATCATTTGAAATTCTCTCTTTTTTTTTTTTGTTCCCACTTTCCTCTGTGTCCCCTACGTGTTGGGGGATCAGTGCGGAGGATCAAAATCCGACCCGCCATTTATTGATTCTATGTAAAGAAATAGAGTCAAAGATAGTAACTCTGCAGAGAAGTAGGAATTGGGTTGTGTTTAGAATCTGAATATAAAGAGAGATGAACGTGAATATGGATATGAACATGAATGTATCACAAGATAGAGAAATAATGGAAGGATGGTTGTATCTCATTCGTTCTAATAGGATTGGGTTGCAGTATTCAAGGAAACGTTATTTTGTTCTCGAAGATCATCTTCTTAAGAGCTTCAAGTCTTTACCTTCTTCTAAAAGCCAGGTTGGTCCTTTCTTTCTCCATTTCTAACTTTCTATGTATATGCGGTGTTAATTGTTCCTTCTTTCGATCCTCCCTTTTTTGTTTTTAATATATAAATTCGATTATCATTTCTGGGTTTTCGTTTTTTTCTCTGTGTTCTTCTTGTATTGGTGGTAGGCGGATTTTTTAATATAGTTCTTTTGTTATTACAACAATAATAGGTACTAATTGTTAACTATATTAATTAGGATTATTCATTTATTTAGAGGTGTGGATGTCGTGTGCCATGAAGTTGTTGTTGATTCCTTAATTGTCTGTGCGTTTTGTTTTTTTGGAGATAGATTCCTTGTTCTTGGGTTGATGTCTTTCTGAAGTTTTTTGGGTTTTCTTTTGTTCAAGTGAACTCGTAGTGTCATTCTTGTGGCAACTAAAAGAACATGGTGGAGTAGTTAGTGACTGAGTGTGATTTTCTGTGTGCTTTGACAGAACAACTCTTTGCAATTTTTTTTTCTTGCAATTCTTTAATCTATTATTTTTTGTTGTTTTTCAGCCTGACTATACTACTACAAACCTTCTGTGGAAAAGTTTTCTTTTGATTGAGATGTAGCCTTAATGAAAGTAAAAGTGTTTCTTGGTCCCAGCTTTTGCTCTTTTTCCCCCTTCCCCATTCACGTTTCATTAGGCATTTACCGAACTACATTGGCTTTCAAATATTGAAGATGCTTTTATTTGAACATAGCTGTTTGCACTCTGCCATATATGCAAAGAACTATACATGCTGGTCTCTGCACCAATTTGTTTGATGTCAGGAATAATTCCGCTTGAGCATTACAGGTTATTACCAGTATCTCTATGGTCCAACTTTCCTGCTAGTAGGTGAATTTCATGATTTTTATTTTTGTTGGATTTCAATTTTAGATGTTACTTCTGAGGTTGGATAGTGGATGCATAATGGTAAGCAACACACCTACCTTGAAAAATAATTCAAGGCCTAACCAGTGCCTCTACTCTGTGCTGGTGCAATTAATTTTACCGTCTTAATAAATGTTAGATGGTTAATATACACACATGTATTATATTAGAAATGCATATCTGCTAAATGGGAAAGAAAAGGAATGCTTTAAGAATCAAAGAAACAAAAGTTTAGCATGGCAAATGCCAAACAGTCTGTAACTAAGTTGGATCTAGAAGGCAAAACGTATTGGATAAATAAGTGAATCATCTAATGCACGTTTTGTCCATGTCAAGATGTAACAAATGACCAGTGTTATCACATATTTAATTGATTAATTCCCATTTCAGTACTTATGAGCATGAAGGGAATGGAACAGGCAAATGTCAATTTCAATGTATTGAACAAATTAAGAACTATTTAAATACACAGTTCAATGTGTTGGAAAAATTAACTACTGTTTAAATACACAATTCAACGTGCCCGTAACATGATAATATGAATGATAATTTTCTTTGTATGTTCCGTTCCTGGCAAGGTGTTTATGCATACAAAATGTACAGAGGATTATCTTTGTACTTCATTGAATGGATTTGGTGTTTTATGTTTAGTTTTGCAGCCTGTTTAACAGATCCTTTTCTTGGTTTGTATAGCAAAGTTACTTTGTTTATAAGTCTCTTCTGGAGATTTATGTGTTCTTGTATTCAGGTTATAAATGGTAGTTTAATGGTTTATTTTAATTTGCTCTCCAGGATCCTGTTCGAAGTGCAATTGTAGACTCCTGCATTCGGGTCACAGACAATGGGAGAGAGAGCATTCATAGAAAAGTATGGAAAAATGAAACAATGTTTACCTTGTTTGTTAGGACATTTTGTATGGGTTCTGTTTCCTCTTGCTGCATTAATATCTTTGTAAAGGCCGTAACTTATGTGCTTGCAGGTGTTCTTTATATTTACACTCTACAATACATCGAATCACAATGATCAACTTAAGGTGAGATGACTGTCCGATGTAAAGATTTTTATTCCTTTTCAAAAAGTTTTTGTGGTTAAGTTATGAAATCTAAACATCATAGCTGGGAGCAAGCAGTCCTGAAGAAGCAGCAAGGTGGATTCATTCCATTCAAGAAGCAGCTTTAAAGGTTCTTATAGCTTAATTTTGTGGATTCACAGCTGGCTATTATGTGAAAAAGAGGGACTAATCCCTGTATGCTTATGCAGGGTGGTCAGAATGTTGTTGGTTGTTCAAGGAGCAGTTGGCAGTCTTTCAGGTATGATAACACTATCTGGCATTCTTATTTGATACCTGCTTTGTTTATTTACCTATTTTCGTTTACTCAAACTTTTGAGTTTAGGAAACATGCCTGTATTGGACAATTTTGATCAAATATGTTAGACAGCTTGTTGTTGGGTAGACTGTTGAATTTGTTTGGCAAATATATAGAGGTCATAATTATCCTCAGGCATGCCATATTTTGCTTTCCCAAATTCTTGTCCTCTGATTGTTTTAAGCTTTCATAAATGTTTGTGCTTTCAGGTTGAGTGGTTCCAGTCGTGTAAGTAACAACAAACAGGTAGACTGGACTCTTTCTTCAGTCACGCGCAGTGATCCAGTGACAGATGTTATTGCCCCTTCAACTTGGACAATCTTTGGGTGTCAGAATGGTAATAATAAATTTCTTAAATGGCTGTTGCTGATAAATAAGTTCTAATACTTCCTAAAATGGGTGTTTGCAGGTTTACGTCTCTTTAAAGAAGCAAAAGACAGGGATTCTCATGGGAAGGTTGGTAGATTTTCTTTTTCAGAGTTTGTTAGTTTCTTTTAATCATAATTACATAATTGAAATGCTTGTTTTCTTGGCAGTGGGATGATCATCCTGCAATAATGGCTGTGGGTGTGGTTGATGGAACCTCTGAAGCCATTTTTCAAACTCTTATGTCTCTTGGCCCTTCAAGATCAGAGTAAGCCATTCATCGAAAGTTTTAGTTAGGACATCTGGTTGGTCAATGGGTTTATAGTCATTAATGACAAAACCAAATATGGAAATGATGAAGATTTTCATGGTTTCTGAGCTTGCAATCAAAACCATTTGCTAGCTATAATCTGCCATTTTGAAAAACCTGCATCCTCGTTGGAATAAAAATAATTGTACAACTTTGCTATCAGGTGCTCTGTTTGCCAAGGCACTGGTTGCTGCATTTTATATACTAGTTTGTCTTGTAATTCAGCAATTATGATTGAAATTTTGCTCGTCAAGCACCTTGCTTTTGTTGCTCTTCTTTTTTTTTTGGAGAAGTTAAACATATATGTAATATTTCTTCTCGATTTTTGTAGATCTATACACCAAAGTCTCATCAATAAAAAACTGAAATTCACTTTGCTAATTGACTTGCAGATGGGACTTCTGTTTCTACAAGGGTAGTGTGGTTGAGCATCTTGATGGTCACACTGATATTATCCACAAGCTGTTGTATAATGATTGGTTGCCTTGGTCCGATTAATACCTTAATGAGTATTATGTTGTCCTAGTTCAATGGTTTAAGATTCTGAAGTTCTCATCATAATTTCAGGGGAATGAAACGAAGAGATCTTTTGTTGCGGCGATATTGGAGAAGGGAAGATGATGGAACATATGGTAAGAATGTTGTAGGTTGAATGTTCTTGAATTATATTTGCAAGAGGGTAGTTAAGTTTAAAATAATTCAATTGACTTTGTTTTGCTGCAGTTATTCTCTATCATTCTGTCTTTCACAAGAAGTGTCCACCACAGAAAGGATATGTTCGTGCCTGCCTTAAAAGTAATGTACGCTTAAATATTTAAAAGTGAAACTGAATTTTCTGGATCTTTTGAAGTATTTTGTAATCTGTGCTACCTAATAGCAATAGATCATATGGGACACATTTGCAAATAGTATGCACGGCTTCTTCATCTCTTAATGTATTTGTCTAAGTTAATATTGTTCCTATATTCATGTTACGGGGAAATATTGAATTGTGTGGCCTTATCTTTAATCTACTTTGTTTGTGACAGTTGTTCGGCATACATTGTACTCTTCCATCAGTTACAAAGCCTGCAAGCTTAGCTGATTCTTTTGTTGGCATTTCATGAGCTAACATCATCCTTCTAATAAAAAACTATTGCATGCTGTGTGACAAATCATGTGTTCTGATCTGCTAGCAATTGAGTTCTCTTCCCCCCTTCTCCACTCCTAATGTCATGTTTTTCATGGTTGTCCATTGGGGAGTTGGGGTGTTGGCCTTTTCCAAAGAGTCGAAACCAATTAGATGATAACATTTTTTTTTTCACTCTTTCAGGTGGAGGATATGTCATATCTCCTGTAAACCAAGGGAAACGATCTGTAGTAAAGCACATGCTTGCTATTGACTGGAAATTCTGGAAATCATATCTACGAACTTCTTCAGCTCGATCTATTACTATCCGTATGCTTGGGAGAGTTGCTGGTAATCTTTAAATTTAGGGAAGATTTCTACGATTTTTCCTTTTTATGTGTTCTTCACAATTCACATATTTTCGTGTTTTAGTGTTGAGTAAAAGGAAGTTTTGTTGCATTTGCAGCATTACGAGAGTTGTTCAGAGCAAAACTGGGAAGTTCTCCTTCCTCTAATTTTTCATCAGGAGAGTTGACAGGAAATATTAAGTTGCATCAGAGTGAAGATAGAAAGGTTGATGATGGGAAGACTAAGGACTATTTAAGTGAAGAAGTAGACAAGACAGCTTCAGAACATGCCAGCCTAGGAAGCCTCAATGATGCTGCGGATGAATTTTTTGATGTCCCAGAACCCTCAGATTATGAACAATCAGAAAGCAGCTGGAGCTATGATTTTGGTCATGAAATATATTCTCAGGTACTATTTGTAACAAATTAATTCATTATTGTTGCTTGCATGCAAGGGGTACCTAGCACTGGTAGTTAAGAGACTTCAGCATTGATCTCTATCTTTTTATGGATGCGTGAACTTCTACATATAACTAGTTGTGATCATGTTTTAATAATAGGAAGAGACCTTGGAAGACTAAGAATATAGTTGACCTTGTGGAAGAGAACCTTCAGGAAATGGTAGGGGTTTTTGAGGACAACTGACATGTTTGTTCCTGTAGTCGTGTATCCTTCAGATGCATGTGGATTTTTGTGCAAAATATGTGCATGCTTATATTTGGTTGTGGTTTATTTTTGCTGAACTTATTAGCTGAACTTATTAACTGATCTCATTGTCTGTATATTGTCTCTATCAGTGTTTTTGTATATTGTCTCTATCAGTGTTTTTGGTCCAACCAGAATAGCTTAGTCACTTGATTTTTCAGGGATCACACAAGCTGTTCATTTTATATTTTGGACTGTCCTTACTGTCTGAGTTTGTCCAATTCGCATTTAATTGCTAGTCTACT
Source organism: Omphalea diandra (assembly GCA_949677035.1). Taxonomy (NCBI): domain Eukaryota; kingdom Viridiplantae; phylum Streptophyta; class Magnoliopsida; order Malpighiales; family Euphorbiaceae; genus Omphalea; species Omphalea diandra. Next base: position 72,220 of record CATIWR010509671.1, on the reverse strand, counting down.
GAAGGCAAAATATTCGTTCTTTGCTGCATATCATTGCTCTGCATTAAATAATTTCAGATGTTGCTTGTGTTGCTTCTCATTATGCTTATGATTTTTTATTGCTGCAGGATATACGTCAACCTAAGTTGTCCGCTGCTGCTGGTTTTGTGAAGAAATTGCATGACCTTGCTGGTAAAGTTGGCTTTGGTGATCAATGTTGAGACTTAAGATATTAATGGCAAACATTAATTGCTTCTGTCGGATGGTTTTCTACGATTCAATGTCTTGTGCAATTTATTGACTTCTAGGTACTCGTATATCCTGCAGTTCAAAAGAGAGGTTATGTAGACTTGCAAGAGATGGCAAGGGAAGACAATATCTTATGCTGCTATGGAACTACTCTTCCGAAAGATCCAACATGTACCATGCCTTCCAGTTGGACAGCAGCTGATCCTTCTAGCTTTTTAATTCGTGGAGAGAATTACCTTGAAGACCAGAAGAAGGTATGAAACACTCTTTAGCATAATGCTGGAATGTTTAGCTAAACACATTGATTATGGCCACTAATTGAAAAGGCAGGATATGTATGTTATTTCTGATATTCCCATCTGTATTCATGGCCTTTTAAATGTTCTTTACTGATCAATCATGGTTTTTAATTTCCCTATTCCATGGCCTAGGAAATGTTGAAATGCTATTTCTCTATAACATTAATCATTGGACTAAGTAAAGATCATACTGCATGTGAACTTTTTGATTTCATAATCCAGGTTGCCCTTTGGAAAATCTGTTCAGTTTCAGTCAGCTGTCTCCTAGCTTCCTTTACAAAAGGAGGAGGTAATTTAAGAGTTTTATTCTTATTGAGTTGCTATGATTTGTTGGCTTCTTTTCAGGTGAAGGCGAAAGGCACTTTGATGCAAATGGTTGCTGCAGACTGGCTAAGATCTGACAAGCGAGAAGATGATCTTGCTGGCCGCCCAGGGAGCATTGTTCAGGTAATAGTTCAATTCCTTGTCATTTTTCTTAATTTTAAGATTTTCTAGTCACTGACATGCTCGTTTATCCACTCACACGTCTGTGCCATTGCATTTGCAACTAGAAAGAAACTTTACTAGCTGTATTTTGCAGAAGTATGCTGCACAGGGTGGACCAGAGTTCTTCTTCATTGTAAATATACAAGTAAGTTTATTGTTCTCTTATACTCAGCCACGCCTTGGTCCTGATGACAATTTGTATGTGTTGTTGCTCATTTAGAAATCTTGAATATGAAACAGGTACCAGGTTCAACTCAATATAGTCTTGCCCTATACTATATGATGAGTACTCCTTTGGAAGAGGCACCCTTGCTAGAGAGATTTGTAAAAGGAGATGATGCGTACAGAAATTCAAGATTTAAGCTCATTCCCTACATATCTAAGGTCAGTTTAGCTAGTGATCATTGCAAATAAGTGGATTTGGAATCTGTGCACAGATATTCATGGTTTGAGTTCTCAGCCAGGTCCGTTGATTTATTGTAAAAATATGCCCATAAAATAGCTAGTATTTTTGTAATTAACCATTTTGTAATGAAGGCTGTTTTTAAGGTGTGTTTCATTCAGAATATTAATAATATTCTTCTCTTTTACTCAAATGATGCTGTCTTTGTTTTTTATTCCCCTGTACTTCTGGGTTTCAGTAGTTGATTTAAATGCCATGATTGGAATACTTGGGTTATCCTTTTCCTCTTCCGTGAACAGTTTGCATACCATTTTATTCAAATTTTATTTGTGAAAACGCTTAAACCTGAGGCCTGCCATGACGTCTGAAGAAAGTGTGACACGAACTACATTTCTTCCTGTGTATTTTCCATAATATATTGTCATTTTGCTCAAGTCAATTCACATTTCTTTTCTCAGGGTTCATGGATAGTTAAGCAGAGTGTGGGAAAGAAAGCATGCTTGATTGGTCAAGCTCTGGAAATTAATTATTTTCATGGAAATAACTATCTGGAGGTAAAGAAAACTTGCGAGAATTATTCTCTGTGGAATATATCAAAGCAGTAATGTTGAAAATGTTTGATGCATTAGATTGCCCGTGCTGTTTCAAGTATACTTTATTCCTGTAGCTTGTTCCATTGTACATTAAGATCTGAGACAGGGCTCTGCTAAATCTCAGTTTTAACATCATTTCAGCTTGGAGTTGATATTGGGTCATCAACAGTTGCAAGGGGCGTGGTCAGTCTTGTTCTTGGTTATCTTAACAATTTGGTCATTGAAATGGCACTTCTGATACAGGTAAACAAACTATATTCTAACAGAGAAACAAATAAACAATGCTGAACTGGTAAATGCTTTTCAGATTTTGATCATGAACCCAGAAAATTTATCCAATCAATGTTAGTTAACTCTAAACCGGCAAGAGTCGATAGGAAATATGAAGCCAGTAATTTGTTAGTGCTATATCACCACCATTTTTTATGATGTTTCTGATGCAGGGAAATACAGCAGAGGAGCTTCCAGAATATCTTCTTGGAACCTGTCGTCTTAACCATCTGGATGCCTCCAAAGCAGTTCTATTGAATTCATGATATTCTGTGTCAAGTTCGCTTCCATCAGAGTCCGAAGAAGCATTTGCTTTTGGAAGCTTAACTCCTGAAAGAAAACCATTCTTTTATTTAATGAGATTGATTATTATGCTGCAAATGTCATTAGAGTTGGTGGCCAACCCGTGTAAAGATGCCTTAGAGCTCGTTCTTCAATTAATTTTGCCATATAGCGTCAAAAGTTTCTGTGTCTGATGTTACAATTAGATTAATGGTGTGATATATTACTACATTATAAATTACTGAGTTAATGACTGGCAACACTGAGGGTTGTAGGGGCCCACCACCAAAATAACAGAGTTTGGTTCTTTTTGGGGAGGTGGCTGGGCTCCACCCACTTGCAGGGTTTGACTCTTGATCCTTGCGCCCATTCGGCGTTGCCCAGCACCCGAACAGAAAGGCACTCAAAACTTACGCAATGCATTGCCTTCCTAAGGTGAGGGAATATTAATTATTAACGTCAATGGTTGACTGGCAAATATGAGTGGAACATAACATACAAGGAGGATTTATTTTTTAAAAATTAAAATGTCAAATATCACCGGGCTTTATTTATTTTACAGAAAATATTTCGTAATTTTTTCTATTTAATATATTTAGTAAAATTAGTCAATAAAAAGTATTTTTATAATTAAAAGAAAAATTAAGTTATTTTTTTATTTTGATAAATTCATTAAAATAAAAAATAAATTATATAAATATATATATTTATTATTATTGGTTACTTTTAACTATCGATATTGTCATCAATCCTACAATGATTGTCAATGAAATGTGAAATCCACAAAAAAAATTTCATTTTTAATATATTTTTTATATTAAATAATAAGTAGTATAAATATAAAATATTTATGTCTAAATTTTATTATAATCTTATTAATTAAAAGAAAATTAAGGTTTTTTGTAATGTATTTCAAATATTACAAACATAAAATATTTTTCTCAGACGAGTCAATTTGACTTTCTAAACCTATATATATATATATATATATATATATATATATATCTTACCCATTGTGAAAAAATTGTCCAAGAAGTGGATCTTTGCAACTCTTGAACAAGACAAAGAGGACAAACACATGCTTCTTGATTTCTTGTTTTTCCTCCATGTCCATAGAACTAAAGGGAGCACATACTTTCACTGATATATTCCCCATTGGCACATATCATTTAAAAATTCAGATTTCAAAGGAATTTAATAAAATTAAATTTTATCTTAATGATTGTTTTATTTAGAAAGTTTATATATAAATTATCTGAAAAAATGATTTTATGAGAAAGTTAAATTAAATTAAAAAAGTCATAAAATTTTAAGATAATTCATTCAATTAAAAAATTTAAATGAAATTACTATAATAATTTTATAATTTAAATTAATACTATATTTGTTTTGAATAAATGAAAACATTTAAAGGAATAAAGTAATTTCAATACATTATAGGTTCATTTTAGACAACAAAATTGAATTGAATTTAATTCAATTCTATCAATTTAAAATTCATTTCAAAGACAATAATTCTATTACTAATTTATGATTTGTTTCAAACGTATGCGTATCTCTTGGTTTCTGCTGTATCTTCTAGTACGTGCCCAATATTTGTGGACAAGTGAATTTCAATTTTCTTTTGTTCAACTGGTCATGCCGTGCCTGATAGACAAGCGGACAACACGAAAGATGCTAAGGCATAAAATAGAAGAAATGAGAGCAGCTGGTGTAGCTGCCTCCAATCATTATAAAATACATTTCCTAGTTTGTATCTTAGTTCTTATTCAAATAATATACTTCACGAATCATATAAACTAATGCAACTTCTCATGCTGATATCACATTATACCAATCCGCGTTTCAATCTGTCTCTTTCCTACCATCATTCATTGCACCTGTCCAGTAGTTTAAACATGATTTCCCTACACTTTATCAAGTCTTCAAGTTTCCCTTTTGGTTTCTTGGAATTCTTTTCCATGGGACAGGAAACAAGAATGCTTTCTGATGATTATGAAGTTTCTGAAGTTCTTGGAAGGGGTGGATTCTCAGTTGTGAGAAGGGGAATAAAGAAGTCAAGTTGCGGGCAAAGAATCCAGGTAGCCATCAAGACTCTAAAAAGATTAGGTCCATCACCAGCATCAGGATTTCGTCGCGGTAGCAGCTTGCCTACCTGGAAGCAGGTTTCCATATCTGATGCCTTGCTAACTAATGAAATCTTGGTCATGAGAAAAATAGTGGAAAATGTATCGCCTCATCCTAATGTGATCGACCTTTATGATGTGTGTGAGGATCAGAATGGGGTGCACCTTGTGCTAGAGCTTTGTTCAGGTGGGGAATTGTTTGACAGGATTGTTGCGAGGGAGGATAGGTATTCGGAGCGCGAAGCTGCAGCTGTAGTAAGACAGATTGCACAAGGATTAGAGGCTCTTCACCGGGAGAATATTGTCCACAGGGACTTGAAGCCTGAAAACTGCCTTTTCTTGAATGAAAAGGATGATTCCACTTTGAAGATCATGGACTTTGGATTAAGTTCTGTTGAGGAGTTCACTGATCCGGTTGTTGGGTTGTTTGGTTCAATTGATTATGTTTCACCTGAGGCTCTCTCTCAGGGCAGAATAAGTACTAAAAGCGATATGTGGTCCTTAGGAGTAATCTTATATATTCTACTTTCAGGGTAACTTTTTTCCCCCCATAGTCTGCTGTAATTTAGTTTGCTTCCAAAAGAGATTCAATTCTTATAAATGTTGATAATTTTATCAGTGCAACCTTTTTTTCAGGTACCCACCATTCATTGCTCAGTCGAATCGGCAGAAGCAACAGATGATACTGGCCGTATGTTTCGTATCATCAGAATTTTCAGTTTTAAAATTTCCTTCAATGTATTAAGGTCAAATGCTAATCATAGGGCTGAGCATGGATGTGCGGAAAACCAAATGACTTCTGTACACTAAAATTGATCCAAATTGATATTTTTTTGGGATTAATGTGAAAAATCAGTTTGTACCGATCTAGAATAAAGCACATAAAATGGTTTTGGTGTTAAGGGAATATACAATCTAATACCGAACCAAACTATAACTAATCGATTATCTAAAATCAAACTATATATATATATCAAACTATATATATACACACACACATATACGCGCACACACATATATATGAATCAGTTGACCTCAACCTAAAACAATTAATATTTGTAACATTTGTAAATATTTCCATAATATTTGTAGTGTCTTAAACATATTTTTATTTACATATATGTGGAGTAGTTTGTGAGTTATGAGTTGTGTATTGTAGATGTAGATGAATTAGTTTGTGAATTATGACTTCTCAGGTTTGTGAATTAATGTACATATATTTTAGTTGTAATCTTTTTGAAAATAAAACAATTATTTTTACTTGAATTTATTGATTGATTTTACATTTCATCATAATCGAAATAATTGACTTTATTTAAGCTAAAAATTTGGAATAATTCAGTCTAGATATTTATTAGCTTTTCAATACAATATTGATCTTACAGAAACAAGAACCGCAGTTATAAATGTGGTTATTTTTCAAATAACCGGCTTCACCCAATACATGCTCAGCCCTAATTGATCATGCTATGCAGGGTGATTTCAGTTTCTATGAGAAGACCTGGAAGAATATAACTTCCTCAGCAAGACAACTAATTACTGATCTTCTCCAAGTAGATCCCCATAGGAGACCAAGTGCTCAAGATGTAACATCACTGCTGCCTTCATTTCATTTGACTCCTTGTACATTTTATCTAACGAAACATACATTATACATATTCCTGGTGACAGGTTCTCAGTCATCCCTGGGTGACAGGCGATTCCGCGAAAGAGGAACAAATGGACCCTGAGATTGTCTCAAGACTGCAGAGTTTTAATGCTCGCCGCAAATTACGAGCTGCAGCAATAGCTAGTGTCTGGAGTAGCACAATTTTTTTAAGAACCAAGAAGTTGAAATCTTTACTAGGCTCCCATGACCTTAAAGAAGATGAAATTGAGAATCTCAGGACACATTTTGCAAAACTGTGAGTAGTAGCTATTGAAATCACAAGAATATTGTGTTTTGCTGTGTTACCAAAATTTTTCGAATATGAGTGCAGATGTGCAAAAGGTGACAATGCTACTCTCATGGAATTTGAGGAAGTGCTGAAGGCAATGAACATGTCTTCCCTGATCCCTCTAGCGCCTCGCATATTTGATCTCTTTGACAATAATCGAGATGGAACTGTTGACATGAGAGAAATACTTTGTGGGTTCTCCAGCCTGAGAAATTCTCAGGGAGATGATGCTCTACGTCTGTGCTTCCAGGTTTTCTTCAACTCTCTTTATTGAATTGAGCAGTACTATAGTACATCTCTAGTAATTTTCTCATTTTGCATTTCTGGTCTATTTGTAGATGTATGATACAGACAGATCGGGATGCATCACAAAGGAAGAAGTAGCATCTTTACTCAGGGTAATGCCATGCCAGTTCTTTACTCTTTCTATGTTTTCACATTGTTTAAACTGTTCTGAAAATAAGATGACGTATAATTTCACTGGCCAGGCTTTGCCAGAGGACTGCCTTCCAGCAGATATAACAGAACCCGGGAAACTGGATGAAATATTTGACAGGATGGATGCGAACAATGATGGAAAAGTCACCTTTGATGAGTTCAAAGCAGCCATGCAGAGAGACAGTTCACTGCAGGATGTACTGCTCTCCTCACTTCGCCAACAATGATTTTTCTCAACTTCCGACTGTGCTATTCCATTGCTTTTACGAAAATTTCATTGTTACAGCAGACAGGCAATAGACAATCTAAGGTGGGAATGATAGTACTAAAACTAGCTATAGTCTCTTCATTTTCTCGTTATCAAAATGACAATTTTTTCCAGTACATTCAAGATTTTTTTCAGAGGATGAGCTGTTTAGGGTTCAACCTCATCAGGCGGACATTGAATGACTTGACTATTAGCTTAATGGGATGAAAAATTATTCCACATAATCATACAAGGTCACACCTGCTTGGTCATGTTTGTATGGCCATTGTAGTAGCAAAAGAGCTTTTTCCATCCAAAAACCAATATATCTTTTTCTCAAGAATTAATCTGGGTGTGTTATGAGCATATTTGAAATTGAGATGAATTCAGAATTGTATTGCTATTGAAAAATTTTGAAAAAATGCAGTATTTTCAAAACCAGACCTAACAGATCAGTTAGATTGGTAAAATCAGAAATCAATTAGGATTAAAAAAATTATTCAAAATAAAAAATTTAATCAAAATTAAAAATAAAAAATTACATCATTTTGTAAAAAAATTAAAAATTTTCTAAAATTGCATTATTCTACTCCAGTTTAAATGTTAAATATATTTTTCTAATAAATTATCATATTATACTTTTTATTTTCTGAAATCTTATTTAAGCATTATTTATTTATATTTTAAAAAAAATCTATTGAATTAAATTTATTAAACCAATCATATCAAAAATCGATTAACCCATAAGTTTTGTATCTTATTCAATCTTAAAAATATTAAAAAAAATATGATATTCTTTTAAATTACTATTTATCCAAATAAATTTATTAATTTTCAACTTAATGTGGAAATCAATGGAATATCTATTGAAATTATTAGGCTCAATAATCAATTGCTTTTGGAAATCAGCTTTGAAAATCATTTTTCATCATGCTATGAGATTGGCAGTGGATTCAATTAGTCAATCTCTAAAGAACATTAAACTTAATGGTCAATCTTTGTAAAGATGCTAATTCAAGTTAGAGCTCATTCTTCAATTTAAGCTTTGAGATTCATTCAAAATTTTCTGTCTGAAACGAGGCATTGACGAGGGGGGGAAAGGGAATTGGCCAAATTAAAATAAAAAGATAAAAACTTAGATACTTTATTATTATTATTATTATAGGCCTAATGGGCCATAGAGCCACACTATAAAATATATCTCTCTCTTCTAATAGTGATTATAATTTATAAATATTATAAATTAAATTATAATAAGTATAGACATTTTTGTGCATCATGTTTATGCGGAAATATATCTTGAAAATCATTTGAAATTAATTTAATTTTAATGTAAATTAATTTAAAATATTTTTATCAAAATAAACAATTAAATATGAGACTCTCAAAATAACCAATTACTTAGAAATATTAGATTGATCAGGCTGCAATGTTTAGGTGTTGATAGTGTGTGTGTGTATATATATATATATATGTAATTCAATGAAAATTAATAATTGAAGTCGTGGTCTTGATAATTATGATATTTGAAAAACTTCAATTGGATCATATTTTTACATTTTGGATATAATTTGTGTTTTAAAAACTCTATTTTTTTGTATTTTTACTATATTTTATAAAATATTAGTTTTTATAAGACATTTTTTATTTTCTCATTTCTTTACATTTTCTTTTTTATGCAACATAATTCAGTAATATTATATGAGAATATTATAGCAATAATTTATTTAAGAGATTTATAAATTTTATGAATTTGAATACATTTTATTATTTCAAATGTTAAAAATAGATAAAATTTATAAATTTTCAAAATTTATAACGTTTTTAAATTTATTAAAATGATAAATTTTAAAAACTCATCTATGAGTTGAATTTTTATGAAACTCTTTATTTTAATAAATGATAATTTTTTTATTTTAAAATTATTCTTAAGTTTCATAAATTATATATTCATAATTAATAAATTATATTTATAATTTATAATTTAATAAATTCATTAATTTTAAAATCTCAATTCAATTTATGATTGGAGTTGAACTCGTATTATTATTTTTATTAAAGAATAACAACAACTGCACCAAAGTTGGTAGGGCCCACCACTTAGTTATTAGTGTAGAATTTGGGTCTTGGGACCCACTTCCACTTCCCGGGCTCCTAAAACTTGCCCCATCCCCCACACACTCCCATGCTGAAAGGCAATAATTATAATCAGCGTTTTAGAAGTAAGATCAGATCCGTGGATTGAATAGGTGAAATTAAAAATTAAGTTAATGATCAATTTAATTAGATTTAATTTAATTTTTAAAATGATTTTTATATTTGTAAATATTTTATATATATTTTTAATATTATTTATTTTAAAATTATTTCAATAATATTTTTAAATTTTATTTATTATTAGATTGATTGAATCAGATTAATCTAACCAATCAAACTAATTAATCTGTTAATCGATTAGTTGATTGGTTTATTAACTGATACGGTTTTAAAAATACTAATTATAATGACCAAATAGGCATAATAAAATAAAATCTTATTAATTCATTAGCACTAAAAACCAATGTGCTATAAGACTTCATTTGTTTTGCCAAATTTACTTTAAAAAGCCATTTAAAGATGCAAATGAGGTTTTAGTAAAAGAAAAGAATGAATTTCTAAATCAAATGGTATGTGCTTTAAACTACTTATTATTGCTCCATCTAGCAATTTTGCATTAGTTTAGTAGTTCAAAATGTTTTCTTTAGTTTGTTATGCACAAAATCAACATTATTAATTAATCGATATTGTCAATTTATCATAAAATTATTAATCTATCATAATACTATAATTATGATAAAAATTGATAACATTGTTAATTATGAATTGATTTCAAATGGACTTCCAATTTTTTCTTTTTTTGATTTACAGATCTCGATTGCCATATTAATGATATGAAAATATTAAAAAATAAAGAGAAAATAATATTAAAATGAGGTATATATTATTATATTATAATGTTATAATTGATATAATTTTAAAATATTTAAATAATAATTTATAAGTATATGTAATTTTTTTGTCATTAAAAAATAATGATATAAATTATAGTAAATAATTTATAATTTAAAATTTTACAGAACCATATTGTAATATGATATATGGTATATGTAAAATTCACTTGAAAATTATCACATAATTGTGGGTTTTGTTAAGAAAATCACAAAATGACATAATTCTTTTTGTTCTTATAAACCTTTCTAACCTACCCAATTAAGTTTAACCCATGAACTTCACGGTAGATGTATCACTATTATCATGTGATTACCAATTTAGAACATTAACTATGTAAATAATTAATACTTTAAAATATTAAAAACATAAAAATTAAGCTAAATAATTTGAAAATAATTTTCTTTATTATTTGATAATACATTTGAAAAAAAAAAAGATTAAAAGAAAACATAAATTACTGTAATAAGGGGCAACTCCATAGCAGCAATTTCTCTGACTGTTGACAAATTTTTTAATTAACTCTGTAACAATAAAATTCTCTGAATCTGTGATGTCCTGTTAATTCAGGCACGCAACAGCAAAGAATCAGCAATGGAAGGCAACTTCAAAATCTCTACTTTTTTCTAGGAAAATACTGTTTTCTGTTTGGCTGCCGAGAAACTTCGGAAACTTGATGTGTGCGACAGTGTGTCTGTGGGCCCTAACCTCATTGCTAGGGTTGTCTTGTAGAGTTCCAACACTGATTTATGAGCACGAGAACCCGAAATTCGATACTGGTAGCTACCCTACTGTCTGTTCCTCTTTCTTCTTTTTACTAATTGTAAAGTTTTTAGTTTTAGCATTTTTAGGTCTCTGTCTTTTTAAGTCCTCTGGTTAGGGTTTTTATTTCTTGACGGTTTTTGCTCTATTTCTGGGCCCTAATCATAACATATAGTGATAGTTGTAATTATCTGAATTTGTAGTTTGATATGTAAGTAGATTACTTGCCTTTTTCATTTATTGGTGATGAACTGATGATGATGGCATTGTTTCATGTTTGCTGTTTTTTGCCTTTGCAGTTATTAAAGTAGGAATTAAGTAAATGATGGATTCTATACTGAAGTTCTTCATTCTTTTTATGATTCTTGGATTGGGTAAGCAATTGAGCATAAGCAGGTTTTAGGATTTTAGTTTGAATTTTATTTGCTAACAAATGGTTTTTTGTAGCATGGATATGATTCTGCAAAAGTTTGGTTGGTAACATTTATTTTCCTTGTCTTCGTATTATTAGCAAGTGCGTCTACCATCAGGAATGATTTTAATCATTGTGAAAAAATTGTTAAAAACTGGGCTGCTGCTTCTCTTGAACAAGAGATTAAAGAGGATAAACATAAACTTCGAGATTTGTTGTTTTTCCTCCATGTCCCGAGAACTGGAGGGAGGACATACTTTCATTGGTAATTCTCCGTTGCTGCATTGTAGCCACTTGAAGATAGAGCTGATCAGATTTTACGACCATATTAACTTTTGGTTTCTGGTATATGTATAACCTGCAGTTTCTTGAGAAAGTTGTACTCTAATTCACAGGAATGTCCCCGTTCATATGATAAGCTGCGGTTTAATCCAAGGTAACATTGCTTTATTTGCTTGTATTTACATTTCCTTAATGTTTGTGGAGTATTGAATTTCTTTTTATGTAAATAAAAGTTATTTTTCAAATTCAATAGGAATCAATTTTTTGTTCAACTTAAAAACCAATCTTTCATGGAGGATGTATGGAATAGATTTTGGTTGTGTAGTTTCTTTTTGAAGGCTGAAGTATTTTCCAGAGATCCCCTTTTTATTTTATAAAGGGCATTTCGACTCATTAAACATAGGCTTGTACAATAGGCTTGTACAAGGGTTTTTTCTGGGGAGCACTGCTGGTAGCTTCATGTATGATTTTGTAAAATTCTTGTTGTAAGTATAGATGGAGAAGAAATGCAAAGGCTCAATTACAGGAGCCCTTATAGCCATATCATAAATGCTGAAGTTCCAGCCAAAAAGGCTTCTGTTGCTTTATATAGTTTTGCATATTTTTCTACCACTGTGGCTTTTTTATGGTATCGTTATTTATGCAGATTTGCATTTTTGTGCAGCAAGCAAAAGTGCAGATTGTTAGTTACTCATGATGACTATAGCATGATGTCCAAACTTCCCAAGGAGAGAACTTCAGTGGTGACCATACTTAGGAATCCAGTTGATCGTGTGTTTAGTACTTACGAATTTTCAGTTGAAGTGGCCGCTAGATTCTTAATGCATCCTAACTTAACCTCTGCTACACAAATGGCTGGTCAGATGCGCCCTAGAAATGGTGGAGTTAGCACACTGGATATATGGCCATGGAAGTATTTGGTTCCCTGGATGAGGGAAGACCTATTTGCTAGGGTATGTCTATCTTGTAATCTGCTGCTGGATGTCTTATGTCTCTCTTTCTTTGTTTAGATTTTGCAATGCTAAATTGATTTCACTTTCTTAATTTGCTGTTTCATATTCATTAGAGCATATCCTCTTGCTTTAAAAGCTTAATTTTGAAAACTTCTTGCACTTGTTGGTTTCTTTTGAAAAACTGGAGCTAGACAGAGAATCTTGAGATGTATAGGTAGTCTCTGTGTTTTTGACTCCTTGTCATATCTTTCTAACTCCGTAAACTGATTTTTGCATTCTCTGCATGATAAAATAAGAGTTCCAAAAGTGCGTAAGTCATAATTGGTTCACAGTACTCATTGAAATCCTGGGCTTTTTTTTTCCTTATCCTTTTTCTCCATTTCTTTTTTATATTTTACATTCATGGACAGAGGGATGCTAGGAAACTTAGGGGCTCCAGTCATGTGAAGAGCAAAGATCCATACAACATGGAGGAAATGGTTATGCCATTACATGAATATATCAGTGACCCTGTAGCTCATGATATTATTCATAATGGAGCAACATTCCAGGTATTTGCCTAGTTTGATCCCACTTGCGTTTTTCCTTTTGTCTACTTTTATTACTCTTTTTCCCCAACCATTTTGATTAACAGGTAGTGGGATTAACAAATAACTCATATTTTTTGGAATCACATAACGTGCGCCACTGTGTACAGAAGCATAAGGTTCTTGGTGAACATGTATTGCAGGTTGCAAAGGTATGGGTTTTCCATGTTTTGAGTAATGCATTGTCATAAAAGTGTTCTTTGATTGTTGTTTTTCTCTTTATGGCTTTTTCATATTAGATACTTTTAAATCTTGCAGAAGAGGTTGGATGAGATGTTATATGTTGGTCTCACTGAGGATCACAGGGAATCTGCTACAATGTTTGCACATGTGGTTGGTGCACAGGTGATTTCCCAGGCATTAGCATCAAACTCTAGCATGGAGAGTACAGCTGATAATAAATCTGGTTAGTGTGGCAAGGACCTGTTTTTCTGTGTCAATCATATCCTTTAGTTGTTCCCTCCATTCTCAGTTAAATTTATATTTCACTAATGGTCCAGAGCAAAGGTCCTCAATTTCAGATTCTGAGCCTGAAGATGATGATCATCAGGTGAGTGATAGTGAGCCCTTTGCATCTGGTATAAGACACAGTGACTGGATACTGACTACTGTCGCTGAAAGCAGTGAGCATTCGGTCAGTTCAGTTTTTTACTAAAATCAAATAAACCAAATTTTATAATTTAAGAATCGAATCAAATTGAACTTAAATTTTTTGAAAAACCAAACAAATTGAACTTTATACAAACAAGCCAAATGGAACCGAATTTATAAAATTTCAGTTTGGTTTTTATTTTATTAAATTACATATATTTAGATTAGTTTGATTCAAATTAGTTTGATTTATTAATAATTTCAGTTTATTTGATTTATTTAGTTTTTTATATAGAAAACCAAACAGAAACCGAAAATTGAATTTTTTTTTTTTTTGAAACTTAAACCTAAACAAAGCGATTTATATTGAAAAACCAAACGAAACCAACCGAATAATATCTGTTCGGTCGGATTTTTGCTCACCCCTATTGGCTGATGGTCTTACTGCTTTTTCTGGACAACAGAATAGCAACTCAGACCAAAAGGCAAGTGAAAGTGCTTCTACAGAAAATCTGGAAGGAAAAAAAGAAAAGGTAAGACAGTTCGTATATGGACATAATGGGTGGTTTATTCACACTTTAAAATGACAAATACTTGATCTGGATTTTCTTTGTCCTCTATGTTAGATGACTGTGAAGAAACTTATGGAACCTTATGAAGACTGCATTTCTAATTTGCGGAAGACCCAAGCTCGTCGCCGTATCTCTTCTTTGAAGAGAATAGCTCCAGCAAACTTTTCAAAGGAGGTATGCTTTCATAATAGTTTTTGTTGACCATTCTTGTGCTCCCGTATGTTCTTTCCCCTTCTACATCTCATGTAAATAATTTTTTGGGTGCACTGTCGATTTGATCCATAATTTATTTTAAAAAATTTCACTATGCTTTTTAAAGATTTTCCAATCAAGGAGATTATTAGATCATGTGACTTAAGTGATCTGGAGCACAAGCATTTCAAAGTTCAAACAGAAATTAAGTTCAGTATCATGCTTTAAATTTAGTCTAGCAGTAACTTTTGTATCAAGTTAAGCAAAAAATGCAATAGCATGATTTGTTGAACATTTTTAAGGGATCTAGAATAATTGATGTCGCTTCAACCTATCCTTGGAAGTGTCTATGTTACAGAACATTTTCATTCCAACCATGGGAAATGTAATTTATGGTCCCTGGATTCCTAGTAGTGAACCATTGAGTTTCCCATGGTTGGAATGAAATTTGTTCATATAGCACTTAACCTCGCTATTTTTCTATATTCATTGAAGGAGACTGGATGGTCAATGTATTTTTTTCAACCAAAAGTCTCAACTGTCAATGCACCTATTCATGCTTAAATAAGAAGCTTTTCTTCCTCATGGTTGCCTATATCCATTATGTCATTGCAAAGTTTTCAGTCATTGCCTTATCATGCAAGGGTGTTGATGTTTCTCTTTGATGTTCATGTTTTATAAAATTAATTTTGCTGCTCTTTCCAGTCTTTTATGTGCCACCTTCAATTGTTTGAATGCTATTTGATATTCTTTAACCTACATGTGCTATGTTATTTTTTTAGTTTTTCAGTCATTGCACCTGACTTGATATAATTGTTTTTGCAGCTCGTTTTGTTTGTTTAAACCTATGGCTTCTTTTTAGTTTTATCTTCCTAATAATTAAAATTGCACTTTTATTAGTGAAATTCTGCTTCAACTTTCAGAATTATTTTGTATGTCTCCTTTCAAACAGCTCAGTTTGCTGTAAAACATTATAAAAACCAAGCTCACTGATTTGAGGCTCCTATTTTGGAAATGGTTGTTAAGCACCATGCTTTATTCTGGTATAAAGTTGTGTTACTGTTTGTAATTACTACGACACCCCTCATGGCTTCAGATAATGGCTCCATTCCTTCTCCCATTGTTATTGACAGTGCAATAATTAAAATTTTCTCCAGGATAGAAAACGTGTTCCCAAGGTGGTTCTCGAGCAGATAAGATCACTTAATAACCTTGACTTGGAGCTTTATAAATACGCTCAAGACATCTTTGCAAAGCAGCACAAACATGCAGTGCAAAAATTGGCCAGCACTGTAAGTAGCTATCTTCCAGATGTGATTTTATTGTGTTTCTATTGCCCAGTAGGTTGTACATCATCTACTAAATTTATATGAACTGATACTACAGCAAATTATATGTTGTCTTGCATCACATCTTGATGTGGATCATTTTCTTTTCTAATACATGATGGATGCTCGCATATTTTCTCCGAATATATGTTAACATAGATGGTATTGGACTGGAAGTGCTTCATACATGAATGATTATCAAAAATCTCAATTTCATAATACTTTCAACTTTAGAAAAACAAGAAAAAAAAGTGAATTTAATGCTTTTCAATGCTTTGTAAGAAAGAACGAGAAGCCACATGATAGTTTTTGGAACCAAACGAGGATATTCTCAACCATCCATTCTTCTTTTAGTAACTCTCAGAATATCAGATTGATTATGCCACTTGATGGGCTTGAGACTTCTGTTCCTTCATTATGACCACTTTTGAAATTTTTGTGTCATTGCTTCCTTCCAGAAAGTTTTGATTGCTTAGTTTTTCGGGGTCTGTTAAAATTCCTGCAAGTTAAAAAATGAGGGACCAGAAGTTAGCCTTTTTGGCCTGCATTTTAATTGTTTCAAGTAAGTGGTTCTGTTATGTCTGATGTTGTATTCTAATGTGCTTAACTGCAGGAAGAGTTGGAGGGCATGCTTACTAATTCAGTTGGCATTGCATCATGGAAAATAATTTCATTGGCCATTTCAATTGTCTTACTCCTTGTACTTGTCCTATTTGTAAATGCAGGAAGAAGAACATCGAAAGTTAAGATATAATCTTATCAAATGGGTTACAACTTAGATATAAAAATTTATTTTGTGCAAGTTGTTGGGGATCACAATTGGACAAAAAGTTATGTAGTGGATGGGAAAGTGGGGATCATTCTATGCTTGAGTTTTTTGGGTCTTAGTCATGGACCAGTTCATTTCTGCGGTTGGGATGGCATTTCTGATAAGATTAAAAGCCATAGACTATTTCTGCAATCTACTGATATTGATGAAATGTGTCTTTACTGCTACTACTTTCTATTAAACTATTGCATCACCGGCGACAGGGTAACAATCTTTAGATGACTACAGGAGAGCGTCTGTTGAGAAATCTTCTTCAGTCGCCGCAGGGAGAATTCTGAAATGCCCCGGATGGGGACGTGGTAACAATCTTTAGACGACAATTCAAGAGACAGATTGGAGGGGCAGAATGATGTATAATTGGTAAAGCCTAACTTTGAAAAGTGTATCTGTGAAAATGAAATATCAGAACAGAGGCGTGACACCTAACTTTGAAATGTTGAATTTTTTTTTTTAATGTAGTAATATTAACGACCGCATTCTTGCAATTTTTTTTGTTTTGAATGGCCATAATATTACCAAAATTGACGGAGAAATGTTGCTTGAACTTGGAGGGTAACAAAAATAATTGAATTGGTGCAGTCAATTTTATTCCCTACACATTCTACATTCTACAGAATGTTTTGATAGCTCCAGTCTCTAGCAAGGCTTATTCTAGTTTCTAACAAAATTATAAGCTGTATGGATGGAATAGTTTTATTGAACGGTCACTAAAATTTATACGCAAAATTAGATATAATTTAATTTTGTGGGAAATTCTTAGATGCATTCAAGTGTCTGTATACCTGTTCAACTGCTATTAAAGAATTTTTCATAGATCTAATTATTTATTATAATTCGCTATTTTACCCATGATGGATATACTGATCCAAGATTCCTCCGCGCACCAAGCAACTATATGTGGAGACCTTGCTTTTCTGACTCGACATTTAGAGATATAAAAACAAATCATGACACACCAATACCATTCACTAAAATAAAATTGTTATTGTGTTTGGTGTAAATAAATTTTATAATTTTTTTATAAATTTATATTTTGTGTGTTTGGTATAAATGAAAATTCACTTTGAAATTTTATTTTATTAAATTTTTAGAATTGATTATAACTAAATGAATTATATTATTATTTTATAGTATACAAAATGTAAAAAATCATTTGCAAATGAAATGAATTTTAAGTTAGAATTAAACCAAATATACTATGTGTAATAAATAAATAAATCTATTTATAATATGATTTGAAATGAGTCATGTAATGGATTGATATGCAAAATCATTAATTTATTTAATTTCACATATTATATTAATCTTAAATAAAGGAAAACAATATAAAATAAGTTAAAATTATTTTCACATATTGATTATATTTTTAAAAAATAAAAAATTAATTTTCAATTTTTTATTTGAAATTTTTTTATAAACGAACTTGATATTTTATTTCATAATTTTCTTGGAAATTTCTTTTAGAAAATAATTTTAATTTTCTATAAATGAACACACACGCTTAACTTTTTCTCTATTTTGCAGGGCATTCCCAAAAATCCTTTTGCTAATAAAATACATCAATCCATATTTACACAATGTGATTTTAATTATATTGGATCTGATGATTTTATTTTTAATGAGACCACCATTTCTAATCTTCTTTTTCTTCCCTGAGTTTGAAATGGAATATCATACATAACCTTATTAAACAAAATCAAATTGCAGTTTATATATATATATATATTGAAATTACATAAGACAGTACCCCAATAAACTAATATTATATTTCTCAAAATCAAAGTACTAATCTACTAATGATCTTATATCAAATAAATATAAGGGGAAAAATTCCAATCTGATGATAGAGGCAATAAAACTGGTCAATAAGATGTTTCTATGTTGACAACAAATTTATTCTGATTAAAATTTGTCTCCTCCAAGTTGTTAGATCAAAATGGTATTAGAAAAGAATTATGGATCCAATAAAATTAGTAGATCTAAATTACAGTGATTATTAATACTAAAACAATAATATTTTGTGGGGGTAGGAGCATGTGAAGGCACATGATCTCTCTTGTTCAATTGTTTCGGCGGAAAAGATCAAATTACTTGCCCCCAAAAAAAAAAAAAAAAAAAACCATCATCATCATTCATGGTTAATAATAAGTCTTATCAGACCATTGGAAGATTAATTTGGTGGGTCCTATTTTCAACCGCAAGAAAATTGATGCCAGCCCTTATATATATATCGTCGGTGCTCACTCTATAGTCAAATATCTTCCCATACTTTACCCCGTCCATCATCCTTTGATACGCCTCTCCACCCACCGCCACTTGATTTGCCTCACACCTTATTTTATTTTTCTCAATGTTTTCATGTCTCCTGCTAATAATTTCAACTCACATGTTGTGTTAAACCTTCTTCTTTTTTTTTTTTTTCCTAATTTCTTCATTCTTAAATTTTTCTAGTTCGATTATTAGAGCCATGATTGTGAAATCATAATATTTCATAATATATCAAACTGATATCGTTCAAGTAGCATGAAAATAGAAAATATAATATTGAACACAGACAAAATGATATTGTTTTTTTACACAAATAAAAAATGATATATGAGAGAAATATTTAAATAAAAAATAGAGATGCATTTTTAATATATATATATATATATTTAATAAATATTAAAATAAATAATTATTAAATAGTACTAAAACTAAATATCGTCAAATTTTATCAAATATGAATCTAAACTCACCACCGACAAAATTAATTTTTTACCCACTAGAGTTAAAAATAAATAAAAAAAAATGTGTTCTCACTTGAAAACGTGTTTTTTTTATTTTCCAAAATTGCATAATCGAGTTCAAAATATTCTAGGCAAGTTTTGATTTGAAAATATTTTTGCCATAAATAATAAAAATTATATTTATTTTTAAATTAAAAATGATCGACATGTCACTGTATCACATGTTAATAAGTACATTTTTGTAATTAAATATACATAATTTACTTACTTAAAGATGACGTAAGATGATAAATTTTCTTTTTTTTAATATTATTTTAGGTAATAGTCATACAGTATGCAATCACTTCAATTTAGGTAATTTCATAAAACTTGATTTTGGAGCCTATGGTTTAGTAAACAAAGCATTAAGGAGTAATTGCCTCCGGTTATATAGTAAATAATCTTAATCTATGGGCTACATTTCCAAAATCTTCTCACTAATCAATAATAAAATTGTGATTTTTTCACATTCGTTAAAATTCAAATTTTACTAATATAATCTCTTTTACTTCTACTTAAAAAAATTTTATCAAAAAATTTCTATTAAATTCAACAAAAAAATTCAGAATGTGGCATGTTAATATAAAAATGTGTTACTCTCAATTAACCTATAAATTAATTTGAAAATATATAAATTATACATATACTTAATATGAAAAAATAATAATTTTATTTTTATATTCTTAATTAAATTGTAATAATTTGATAAATTTTGTTTAAGCACGTGGGATTTGGAAATCTAACCTCATCTTAAAATGGAAAAAAAACATATTTTAATAAATCCACATTATCAACGTGCACCCGCATACACCCGATCTCTGCCCTACTTGAGCCCATATGAAAACCTAAAAATCCTAATCTCAGACAATAGGAGAGATTCAAAAGGAAACTCACAAATTTCTCACTATTTATCATCTCTCTCTGTGTCTCTCTCCTTTCTCTCTCTTTTCTCTCTCTTCACTATAAGCTACAACGCCTGTCCTCACTCTCCTCTAAAACGCTGCCGTCTCATTTCATTTCTAATTGTTTCCACCGCACCTCGCCGTTTCTCCGCCCCTCTTCGGCTAGGTTTTTTATTTGTTTTTTTTTTTTTAATGTCCTTTCCATGGCCTGATTTCAGCTGCTGCTGCTGCTGCTGCTTAGGGTTTATTTTTCTTATCTAACGGTAAGATAGTGCTTCTTCCTTTCTTTTTCATTTTTCATTTTCAGTTGCATTGTCCCTTTTTACCTTTTTTTTACTGTTTGCTTCCCGAGAAAATGAAGGAAAATTTTTGAAATGACTCGAAAATCAGCTCTCCTACGGGCTCACTTCGGTCTTGTGCACTGTATGTTTCTTTCTATTTTCTAAAAATTTTAAAATAAATTGAAATTGGACGTTATATTGTTTTTTTTTTCTCCCTTTTGCATGCATTTTCTCTGTTAGCAAACGCGGAATGGAAACTAAATGTGCTATTATTTATTTATTTTTTATTGTAATAAATTAACAATAAAGCTTGTGTTTACTTCTTGTTAGTGATTGGTTCATATTGAAGTCATAACTGCGGCGAAAACGACGTCGTATCTGGTTTGAAAACGATGTCCCCCTTGTATTCCCATATGTTGACTCCGTGCCCTTGGTTTTCGAATAGTAAAGATTATTTAGTATTATCGTAAAACATACTTATAATAATTAGTTTTAAAAATTTTTATATAAGAAGTTATTACTAAGATGTTATTTCCATAACAAAAACTTATACATATATATATATATATATATATATATATATATCCAACAAAAAAAAAATCAGGCAAATATGTTCTTCAGGTAGCAATTATCAAAAATGGAAATGTAATTATCTGCTCTGGTCTTTAATCCCATTTCCACTCCCATTATTATTATTATTATTATTAGGGGTTACGACTTACAACAAATAGAGTGAATTTTATATTGCATTTACTGTAACGTACTTGTTATTGTACACGTGCGTGACACTTACACGCCAACCTAACGTTTCCACATCAAACACAACACATATCTGTACTGGAGACATTTAGAACAAACTGAGTTCTGTATGTATGATCATCGAGTTTAAAAAGAGCAAGCTTTGCCATTTTTGATGTGTGTATTATTATTATTATTATATGTAAAACCCGTTTCTCCATTTTTTTTTTGGAGGGTACGAATTTATGGGTTGGAGTAATGGTTTCCTGATCTTTTTGTTATTCCTCTTGCCTTATGATGCACAGGGTGATAACATGAATGGTTCTTGGTTTTTTGACGCCAATTTTAATACCGTCCCGGATGAGTTTTTGGATGATGCATTAAAGTTTTTTGATTTCCCATTGGAGGATGTGGAGTCCAATGATGCAGGGGAGGATTGGCAACAGTTGATGCCACCAGCATCGGATGTTCTGGAAAGTTTCACTGCTGGCCTGTGTGCTGGAAATTTTAATGACTTTCTGAAAGTCAAGGGAAGCTCCTCAGTTTTGGTGAGTTTAACAAATATATGGTTTGATACCTATTTCTTTCTACTGAGAGTCTAAGACACTTTGGTGGAAACTGATTTCTTGTCTTTTTCCATGTTTGCTATTGGTTTGATTATGAATGCATCACCATCTGTCCAAGTGTACTACATGCTAGAGAGTAGAAACTATTGCCTTTTTGTGATAATTACTTGTAAATGTGGATTCTGGATTTTGCCTTTAGCAGGAATTACATCTATATTATCTGGCCAACAAATGGATGGGGATTACGAAATGTTTCTATCTTGTGTTCAGTTTTAAGGCTTATCTTTCTGATCCCTATCTTTATTGGAGTGCTTGATCCTATGTGGTCGTCTGAAAGTTTATGCCTATATTATTCTATATTGAGGCAGTGGTCTTACTGCTTCATAACATCTATGTTGCTTTTGTAAATTCTGTTTCTGGTATAGGTTCTTCGTAGCTGCATGAGTGGGGTTACTTAACTCTTATGTAGCATGTTTTGTAAAACAGTTCTCAATATGAATTTATGTGATTGTTCTTGTCTCGTTCACCTGTTCATGGAAAAATATTTGCATTTAGTCCTTAAGATGGGTCAAAAATGTCTTAGACACTTGACACAAACATAAGTTTTATTTACACAGCGCAGCAGGCTTAGATATCCAGAATTCTGTTGTGTAAATTCTCCAATTTTCTTCTAATTTGTGATCAATTCTTCAACGCTAATATGGAGAACAACCTGGAATTCCTGCATTGAATGGGAGCTTGCAATTCAGATGGCTTTGGAAAATCATTGAGGAATAAATGAAAATTAAATTGAAGTTCTACTGAAAAGTTAAAAATAATGAATAGATTACATAAGTTAAGAAGCTGTATTGCTTCGCTGTATCACATTCAAAACTGATGAAATAATGAATTTATGAAGGATCTAACGAGGATATTTTGAAGAGCATGTTGGTATTATGGTATGTCAATAATTCCTCCATGCTTTCAGTAGTATATTGTTACACAAAGGAACCATTTCCATTGTGAAGCATTGAGATATTTAGGAATTTAAAAGATGTGTTTCTTCTAAAGCAGATGAATCACTGAGTTGGTGACATGTTGCAGAAGAGGGTGTTATTTCAAAATACGTTGGATGGGAAGGAAGAGGAATGGAAATACAAACTATTTTTGGTTTTCTCATGTGTGTTTTAGGTTGTCTCCTTAAATATCTGCTGTTGGTTTTGTGGATTGTAGGATTCAGCTGTGTATTGTATGCAGCATAATGAGGACTTCTGCCAAGCTTGATCGGGACTACACTTCTTACCCTTTAGTTGAACATGTAATTGATGGAATGAAATAGGTTCTACTTGCTGAGAAATCATATTATCCAAGTCCTAGCTGGTGGCCTTTTATTTTTTTGCACCTTTAGATGGCTAGAAAGAAGCAATCTGAGAGATAGTGTTGACTCTTAATGCTTGATGGTAGTTTAAGTTTTCTACACCATCTCTATAGAGGAAAATAGCATACCTGAGGCAAGGCATGAACCCATCATGCAAGTAATAGTATCAAATAGGTGAAAGGGATCAGATTACTGGTATTGAAACGATCAAATATTCAGTGTTATAATTTGAACACTAGGGGAATGCACATTAGTGACGTCACAATATCTTGCTGAAGTTTAGCTATATGATGTAATGTATGAGTTACAAACTTGTGTAGAATAACCTGCTTCCTATTGATGATGATGCTCATGATGCATATACATGATTTTTGTCACACATTTTTGGGTTGGTATTTCCATGTCTAGGTCTTATGTCTTAAATGTGTAAGATTACTATGCCTTTTGACCAGACTCAAGGGATCACATTAAAATGACTATTGAAAGTGATTGAAGCTATTGTGAAGCATATATTCCTGATATTGCTTGGTTACCAAAGTAGTCCGATAATTTGCTGTGCCCCTTTCTCTATAGATGTGTGTATTGATTTACATCAACAAGAAGTGTTTGGTATTTAGCAGATAATTGATTTACATCAACAAGAAGTGTTTGGTATTTAGCAGATAATTTGTTCGAGAGCTGTGGGATGCCTTTTGAGTTCCCATATCGTATTAGATATGCTTGTAGTTGTAATGCTCTATTTTTTACTTCTTGTTCTATGGATAGAGTGTGAAATAGTACTTGTTTCAGTCTTCTCTAGATAACTGCAACATATTTTTGTCTTCCTAAAGTCAGATGTTTTGTTTGGTTGACCTATTATTTGATTCTCAGTCTGGTGAATCTTCTCATCCAAAACAGTGGCCAAGCACTGCTGAAACATCATCTAGCAGAAACATTCCCCTTAATTATGACCCTTTGGAGATCAAATATTCGCGTCTTTTCCGGACCTCCAGCCCAGTCTCTGTCCTTGAAAGCAGCAGCAGCTCTTCCTCAGCTGAGAATGCAACTGTCCATCACCCCAAATTTGTCATCCCAGTGAAGCGCCCTCGAAGCAAGCGTCCACGGGCCCAACGGTGCACTTTTCCTTTCATCTCCACTTCCTATGCTACAAAACAATATTATCCTTTGCATTGTTCTGAATCAGAATCAGAATCCCATTCTGATGAGAAAATGTTGAGCCTTGCCAAGAAAAAGCAGAAGAAAAGGAATCTGATGCTGCTGTCTTGTACCGTAGAGATGAAGAAACCACCCTCGCCACAACCAGTTGAAATGAGAAAATGTGCACATTGTCAGGTGACCAAGACTCCACAATGGAGAGAAGGGCCAGCTGGGCCAAAAACCCTTTGCAATGCTTGTGGGGTTCGTTTCAGGTCAGGCCGTCTAGTCCCAGAGTACCGTCCTGCTGCTAGTCCTACCTTTGTTCCATCGCTGCATTCGAACTCCCACAGGAAGATCATAGAGATGAGAAAGAAGGCTAGGCCAGTGAGCCCTAAAGCTGAAATGGATGAAGCACTGCCGACAGCTCCATAATATTCATTTTAATAGCTATTTGTTTGATTATTATTTAGGAGATTAGCTTTGTTGGTGGGAGCAGTCTGGTTCATTAGCTTTGTTGGTGGGAGCAGTCTGGTTCTCTGTTTTCTGTTTTTAATATGTCGGTTTGTTCTTTTTGTACATTGAAGGAATAAAGACTGGTATCCTTAGAATGATAGATGTTTGGCTGCAGCGGAAAGTTAAAAAGGCTAGTGTAGTGAATATGAGTGAGGCAGGGAAGTGTAATGTAGTTCAGAAGTAGGCTTATTAATGCGTTGTGCTCATTAATGATGCTAAACTTTTGTTTCGCTGGTTATTTACGAAGCTGGCTCTGTGGTCTCAAAATGTACTCTTCATGCATGTTTGATAGAACACTAAGAAACGTAATAGTGCAGTGAAATGAATTTTTAGTTCCCTGTTTCTCCTGAATGTCAATCTTTTTTGTGTTCGATTATATCACACCAGACAAGCACTGCTCCTTTTTGTCTATCTGCTTTAGGAGGTTAGTTTTTAGTGTTTCCCTGTCTAAGAGCCAAGTCCAAGCAGAATTCATATTCCATTGCCTCGGAAATATCTTTTTGACAAGGGATGCGATGAATTTCTCCCAACCTTTTTTAACTAGGCCCATGCCCTGAGAGTAGTGATGTATGACTGATAAATTGATTGGTTGATACGGTCACTTGTCAAATAATCCAGTATCTATTTCATAACATAGGTAATTGAGTGATTACCCAATGGACTTGTACATCATATGAGCCTTTCGATTCATCAATTGTCTTTGGACTAGGCTGGTCGATCTTTAGTCGATTCCTAGTATCATAGTCGCTCATTTTCCTATAAAACCTTTCAAGATGCAGAAAAGGGCAAAACTTGTCATTTAGAACTATCCACTAAACTGGTGAAAGGCCCAAACCCTGAGCCCACTGGGCCATATCAGAAAATAACATCAACATTAGCATGGAGAAAAGATTGAAAGATTCCTCATACAATATTTGGCGAAATGAAACATTGGATTGGTCTTTTTTAGAAGAGAAGACATGCAGCCTACTGCTAATGCTAATGCTATGGTCTGTCCTGCTCAACAACAGTCCACCCTCATTACTCCACTATTTTAGTTGTCCATGTATGTATTTTGGCTTTGCTCCTTTTTCAAAGTTCACCCACATGAGAAACAACACAAAATAACACAAAGTGCACTTGCTTACAAAAGATCCTCTCTTTCTTTGTTCGCCCAAATCTCAGTTGACAGCACTGGTGAGGTTTGTTTCTTTCACATTACAAATCATTTGTTGTCATTTTGATGGAACATTGCTATTTTTTTGTGCTCTCTAAATGTCAATACTAATTAGGCCAATAGTTATTTGTGTCATTGGGTTTGAATCTTATCCTTGAATTAGTGTATGCTAGTTATTGCATGAAATTGAGAAGGTGGTTATAATCACATGCCCAAATTTTTAAGATACAATACCTCACCTGCCAAACTTACAAACCAACATTTGGCACCCACCATTTTCAAATAGTTTAGCTCTACATGTATCAATTTTTCATATGAAATTTGGCACTATATCCCTTTCTAATCATTTTGATTTAATTCAGATCATGACATTATGCTTTCCCACCACCATTATCAGGCCACAATCTAATGTCGGCATCATGCTATTAATTAAAACTTCAAATTAGGCTAACATTTTAAACATTGATATAATTGCGTATCCATAAATTCTTGAAAAAAAAAACAAACTTATAAACTCACATTCGCAAATAAATCATTAAATTTGATGATATATAATTATCTATTGAGAAAACGTGAATATAACACCATATAAAAAGTCATTTAACATGGAAAAAAATGTCATAATTGATGATTATAATTGCTAAATACACCAAAAAAGAAATTGTCGTTATTATTGTTACCAAATGGAAGCTCACATGCATGTCACGTGAGCATAGGCAGACATGCCACTTGGGCGTTTCTGTCTGTAGTGGCATGTTTTAATTTTCAAATAGTAGATGAGACACTGGCATGTGGTATCTCGGGTGCGTTTGAATAATAGACAAGAAGGATCGAATAAAAAAATTAAATTAAAAATATTTCAATTGATTAAACTTAATTAAATTATATATATATATATATATATATATATATATGAGGTTATTTATGTTTAAATATATTATATTAAGCAAAAATTAGTTAATATTAAGCAAAAATTAGTTACCCAACAAAAAAGCTTATTTTAAAAAACCTTAATCCCCTTTTTTTTTGCAAATAATATGTTTTTATATTTTAGATTTACTGTTGATATATTTTATTAGTGGTAATTTTTTTATTAATTTTCTTTGTTTCCTCCAATAAAATGATTCATATTATTATATTTATATATTTTTATTTATTTTATCTACTTTTTAGAGTTTTTATTTAAATTTATAATTTTCTCTCTTCATAAAAGTTTATTTTTTGAAAAAGTTTAGTAATTTGAAATTAATTATTTAATAATATATTATGATATATTATGAGCATCATCTATTATATTTGTTATGGATGGATTTTTTATAAATTTTATTGCAAGTCTCATTATAGAGATATATCTTATGGTGATCTCCACAATAAATAAAAATACAAAGTCATCAAAAAAATTCATAGTCTCATTTAATAATATATGATAATATATTATGGACATCATCTATTAGATCTATTATGGGTGGGATACTATATAAATTTTAATGCAAATCCCATTATAGAGATATATTTATTGGTGATCTCCACAATAAATAAAAATATGGAGTCATAAAAAAATTTATAGTAATAATAAAACTATAATTTTAGAGTCGATTTAATATGCTTTTTATTAATACTATTGAAAACCAATTTCATATGAATACTTTAGATCATAATAATATTTTTTTATAAATATTATATAATTATTTATAAATAAAAATATTTTTATTATTCTAAAAAATAATATATAAAAACTAGATATAAATTATATATATATTATATATAAATTATATATACTTAAATATACTATGTAATTGGATTTAAAACCGGATCCGTCATCTTTGATTTATTCATTTATCAATTAATTTTCCCTTTAACCTACAATTTTTCTGTAGTTTTATTAGAGTGGTAATTGTTTTTTCAATTTAAAAATTTAATATAAACTAATAAATTCAAAAATCTCAAAATAATTTAAAATTTTTAAATTACACTTTAGTTCAATCTACTAATTTATTCAAATACTACCCCACTTAATTAAGAATAAGATAAATTTATTATTAAAATATTTTAAAATTAATAAATATTTTTATTTAAAAATTAAAATTATAAATGATTTAATATAATTTGTAAGCTTTATATTTTAATAAATAATTCAAACATAATCCAAAAATGATAAAAATCAAAACTAATTTTGAAAAAGCCATATTTAAAATTTATCGGACTTTGAAATTGGCTCCATCCTTATTAATCAGACTCTTTTATTACTTTCTTTATGTTACATGGGACAAGTAGTCGGATCACCTTGACTCAAGGGTCAACTCGTCCGAGTCAAGCAATTCCCTTCTCCCCTCCACCGTGCCTACATTAGAACAAAACGACAAAGATTCCGGGCCTCTGGACAAGTTGGGCCCACGATCTTATCGCGACGTTCCATCCCATCAAGAGCCGAAAAAAATAAAAATGTACGAACAAAACTCCATTGTGATTGTGCCACGTGTCATTAATTATGTAAGCCGGGTCACACCTACCCAGGATTCAATTTCTTTACAACCCCCAAGCTGCCGGGTTTGTCTCTAGCTGTAACCCAGAGAGGTGCATGTTAGCAAACAAGAAGTTAACGTGCGCAAGTCTTGTGTTATGTTACGTTGGGTTTAAGGCGGTAGCAGTAGGCTGTCGTTTTACACAGAAGAGGAGAAGTGGGGTCCACAAAGCAAGTTAGGTCTTTATGATTATGAAAAAGGAAAAAAAAAAATTATAAGGGTATTTTCTAAGAAGGGAAAAAGGCTAAATTTGGTTTAAAAGCAGCAAAGTTGTGAAGATGGAGTTAGGCCTAATTTATTGTTATTGTCAATTTTTTTTTAGGTTTAGGTTATGCAATTGGTGGCCTAAGAAAATTATAGCGACCAACTTTTTGGCTACATGTACTCACCTATCAAAAGATCAAAACAAATAGGTGTTGTATTGAAAATAATATCATCATAAAAAAGTATGCTTGAATTGGTTTAATAACAACATATATTAATGAATTTCAAGAATCTTTTACAATATTCAGGAAAAAAAATTATTATCTATAACTAAATATGGTTTGCAGAGAAAATTTCTTAAAGTGAGTAGACATTGCAAGGAAAACTTCTTCCCTTCTTAGATAAAAGTGATATATCAATCTCTAATTCTTTAGAAAAAAAAGGGAAAAAAATGTCTAATTAGTTGGTCAATTTTAGCATCACCACCTAATAGGAGTACACCTTTACTTAATTAGTACCCATCAATAAGAAGGTTACTCCTTGACTGATTAGGGGGATTGGATATGTAGGATAGCCTGTCAATTTTGGTTATGCCCCCATATGACCTTTGATTTGATGCAAGCTTTATATCTGTAGGACTAATTTGAGCCCACACACCAAAGCTGTTCCAAGCCAAAATGATCATTTCTTGGGTATCCATTGTTTCATCCCTTGCAAGTAACATCTCTCTCAATCTCCCTCTCTGAGTTCATTCACATTACAAATTGAGGCCTTCTTTTTAAGTGATTTTTAAGGTTTTTCAAAAGTTAGATATTTGTCTCTATTACACTCCAAAATGTCATGATAATTTATGACTATATACTTATTAATTTAGCGGCAAGAAGTTCGAAAGTTCTTACTTTAAACTACTAAAATGAGAATTGAGATTCATGATATTGGAGAATGTAATGCATCATTTCATAATTCATGATCCAATAAAACTTTCCAAAGAATTTTTTTTTTCTAAAATTGTAGGCTAAATTGATGCCAGGTTAGATATCTTACTAAATGCTTATAGTTTTTTCTAAGTGGGATGAGAACATTTTCTTTTCTTTAGCTATAATTAAGTATACATTTAATTGGTTCATTTGTTTAAAAATTGTTAATTTAGGATCATTTAGAGTAATTTATATTAAGTAGTTTTACTTTGTTAATTTAAATTATTTATTTATCAAAATTATTAATTTATGTTAATTAGGTTGATTTGTCAATTTATTTTAATTTATTTGTTAAATAAAATTTTTATATATTATGGATAACACTCCATTGTCTAAAAATAATAATAAAAAAAAAGCTTTACTTTTTTTTTAAAAAAAATCAATCAACTTAATTTTAATTATAGAAAAAACTAAAACTAAATAAATTAAATCAAAATAAAATATCTGTTTTTAAAATTTTGAGTACAATTACAAAAAAGCCCAAAAAAAAAAAGAATTCTTAAAAAAACATCAGGCCAAAAGAAAACTAGCACGTTATAAATACATAGAACAATTTAACACTGCATTTTAAAAGAATGTTAGTGATTTTCCGAGTCTATAATTAATAATTAAGTGTCAAACATTAGCATTCACACTCCAAAGACATATTATAGTAATTAGGCTAACCCTAGAAGACACATTAAGCATGTGGTTGGTTGGCCTGTCGAAGGACAGAAATTATTAAGTGGGATTATAGTTGTCCTCTCTAATAAAGATGAATCTAACTTGGGTTAAAAAAAATATTATAATTAACCACATCATCTTTTAAAAATATATTGTATCTACATTATAATTGAAAATCATAGTCATAGTTCAAAAATCGAATATTTATTTCATAGCATAAAAAATCAAATTTTCTCTTTCGATGAAAAAAAATATCATCTTAATGTTCCTAGAATAGTTTATATATATTTTCTAAGCTCCCCCACCTATCTTCTTGATATTCTAATTTACATTTTCGTTGCGGTTTCATGAGTTTTCCTCAATTTCCATTGAATTCGTAGAAGAATAATTGATCCACTTCCTGATATTTGAACCTTCTTTGCTCCTTCATCTCCCACCTTTTATGTATGCATTTTGATCATTTCTCTATGATTAATTACTTTCATTTTTTAATCATTTTTCTTTCTCCTTCTGTGTTGAATTATTTTTTTTATTTTCCATGAGTTAGTATTGAATTTATACAATTACATTGTTTGATTTATTTTGGGTTTATTAATTATTTATAAATAAGTATATATTGCCATTAATTTAATATTCTTGTGGTTTGGATTGGCTCTTAAATTTTGTGTTGTACCTGAAGCCATATGACTAATTAAGGTGTCTTAATAAAGGATGAAAGTTTTAAGCCCAAAGGTTGTTGTATGATCTGGCTTGCCTTCATCTTTGTCAAGAATATATAAGATATTAAAAAGATAAATAAATATGATATGTTCAAAGAAGTTGAAGCATACTTTGCAATTTTGAATTGCGAATGATTTTATGTTATATTCAGTATATTACATCAAATGGTTGGAAGAATAATATGTGTTTTCTAAGTATTTTACACTTAACTATCAAAGGGTAATGCGTATTAATTATTTTCTATGTGTTATTCATTCAATGGTTGGATAATATATCGAAAATAGTCAAATATTTTACTTTGATATGCTATTGTTGAATAATTATGTAATAGAAAAATCTTAATTGTTAAATATTTTGTTTTTTCGATAGAGCAAATGTAAAAACAATATAAATATTTTCCTTAGAATTTATTTCTTTAATAGAATAATCATGTTTTTTATTTTTTTATTTCTTTGAATTTAATTTTAAAAGCTTAAACAGATATTGGATTGAGAAAAAATATATAAAAAAAATATATTTTACGAAAATAATAATTATAAACATATAATTTTATTTAACATTCATATCGTTCATATTTTAATATAATTCTTGGATTCATATACGTATAAAATAAAATTTTTCATAAAAATTTTAAATAAAAATCTGCACAATATGCAAATTAGCAAGTAATTATTATCTGTGTTAGGTCACTATCTTAATTAAATTTTTTGTTTTTATGGAATCACAGCCGAATTAATGTAGTGATGTATAATGTTTTGTATGAATATGGATTCTTCACCAACCGTTCTCTATATCAGTTTTCATTTGGGTTTCCTCTATATATAACAAGAAGTTTTGAAGTTGCTTTTAATTGTCTTGATGTTGTATGTCGGAAGTGATGTTGTTACTTCACCAAATGCTTTCAATTTCATTCCTTTAATTAGGGTTTTCGGTTTTGTTCTCTTACTTTCTATTTACTAAAAGATCATTGCTGGAAAATGATAATGAAATTCTCTAAACTGTCTTAGGTATTAACTAATTAGGATTAGGATTAGACATTGTTTATAATTTGTACTTATATATTTATCAAGCTATAGCTTTGATGGAAATTGCTATATATCCATATAAGATTTGTCTTCACACTTGAAATTGAGCAAGTCACTAGTGGATTAGAAAGAAGTAGTTGTCTTAAAGCAAAGGCAAAAACTTCATACCTTTAAATGCACACAAAAAAAAAAAAAAACTAGTTTCACAAATTAGGAATAATTTGCTTAAATAGGAAGGATTTTTACCCTATATTATATGCTCTGTCTATATTTGTTTTAGAGGTATATATTTGGCAAAAATGCTTGCATGTTTTCTCTCATATTGCTTCATTTTGCAAATATTTTATTCAAATAATGAATCATAATTTTTTTAAAAATTTTTTTTAGTACATGCAATATATTAAATTTATTGGGTTTAAATTTTCTATATATTCTGTTGAAAGTGAAACTCAATTTATTTTATGAAAAATAATTTTTTGCTTTTTTTTTTATGTTTGATATATTCTGAAAAATTGATCTATAAAAATATTTTTCTGATTAAAAAAAAATTAAATCATTTTTCAAGAAAATTATTTTTCTTTTTGAAAATGAAAAGTTATTTTCTAAATTTTGATACACTAATTCAAATGAAAAATAAATTATATAAATATATATATTTATTATTACTGTCTTCATTATCAATATCTATCATCGGTCGTCATCAACTAGCAGTGGTCGTCAAAGATGAATAAAACCTACAAAATAAAATTTATTTTTAATATATTTTTTTATTTTTAATATATTTTTTTCTTATATTAAATAATAAATAGTATAAATATACAATATTATAGTTTAAATTTCATTATAATTTTAAATTAATATTTTTATCATATATTTTAGACAACAAAAAATATTTTGCTCAAAAAATATTTATTTAATAAATTATTTTCTGTAAAACAAATGAAGCTTTAATTAATAATAAGAGATTTATCATAATTTGAATACTATAAATCTTTTTACCGAAAAAATTATAATACTATATCATGAATTTCTCAATTAAAAAAACAAATTTGGTTTATAGATAATGACACAAAAATATTTTACTCATGTAAATTGTTTTCATGTTTAATTAATAATAAGAGATTTATCATATTTTGAATACCATAAATCTTTTTACCAAAAAAATTATAATACTATATCAGAAATTTTTCAATTTAAAAAATCAAATTTATTTACAGATAATGAAAAAAAAAAATATGTCTAATATCATGGTCACAGTTTTGATCAATTAAAAATGTATAAAATTAAAGTGAGAGAATGACTGGGCCATTTCGTCGTTGGCTTAAACAACATGAGAAAATGACAATAGAAATCTTATTATAATCAAAATATATTTTAATTATATTCCTAGTGGCCTTTCCTCTCTTCCTTCATCATTGTTCAATGTGCGTGTGTATATATATATATATATATATATTAACTTAAAGATATAAAATGATATTTTCATTAATAATTAATGATTTTTATTAGTTTCTCCCTTTGTTTTATTTCTTTTTTTTTTTACCATTTTTATCACATTACGAAGAAGTTTTACTAGGCTTGAATTAAAATTTTAAATTTGCAAATATAGAATCATAGTTTAAAATAACTCTAATTATTAACGAGTCTTTGATTCAATAATATTTTTATTATTTTAGAGAAACAAATTTTATTACATAGTCATAATCAAATTTACCCTAACTTTTTCCCCCTAAGAAAAAGTTATGACTTTTAGATAAAGCATTACCAAAAAGGATAACTTAATTTCATTGAAAATACTTCAACTTAGAGCATAATAATGATAGTGTTCTAAAGACAAATTATAACAAAAATATCTATAAATAATTAATTATGTATCAATATAATTTTTTGGTAAACTTATTGGATTGTTGACTTATTTGTCACATAATTAATTTGTAATCTAAAAATATTACATATGTCATATAATCAATCATTAACATTCATTCTCATACATATTTAAATAAACACACATTGCAATAATTTTTAATCTAAAAAATATCACATAAATCACATATTCATTAATATTCATTTAGACATATTTATATAGACACTCTACAATTTCACATAATAAAAGAATAACAAAAATTATAAGAGTATATTGAGTACATTAAAAAATGAAATTGAAAATAATTAAGTTTTTATATTTCTTTTTTTTTTCCATCATTTTTACTAAGAGATTTCACTATGTTGGAATTAAAATTTTAAAATTGCAACTATAGAATCTTAATTGAAAATAACTCTAATTATTAATGAGCCTTTGATTCAATAATATTTTATTGTTTTAAAATCACAAATTCTATTTACATAGTCACTATCAAATTTATCCAAAAAGATTACCCTAACTTCCCCACCTCCGCCTAAGAAAAAGCTTTGATTTTTAGATGAGATAACCCTAAGTTCCCACCTCCGCCTATGACCGCAGCTATTGTGACTACTAATATCTAATGGATTATGATTATATTGGAATTTTATTTCTAAAGAATCGATTGTGGACATATTGTAATTTTAGATTCTTCAAGTTTTTTTTTTTTCAAAAAAAAAAAAAACATAGCTTTGGGTATTATTAGCATGTAAGACAATGGTGGTGGAGGGGTCAAGGTAGAAGAGGTGATGATGGTAGATGACAAGATAGAGATGAATATGGAGAGACAAGAAAGAATTATGAGAAGAAAGCAATAAGAAGCAAAGTGGAAATTGAGATAGCAAACAGAAATATTGGAGAAGAAAGAAAAAGAGCAAGTTACATGGACAACTCTTAGGTTAAAAATTAAAATTAATAATGTATATATTTAAAATTTTTCTTACAAATTTGACAAATTAAACTAGGAATTATATATAATTTATTTTTGTGGGCTTTCTTTTGGAGCGAGTATATAAAGGAATCGATTTTTGAGTAAAGATTGGGAATCAAATTATATGGGAATGAGCATGCAGCTTCTTTATGCCTCACCGTGAAGCATGTAACACAATTCTTTGCATGAAATTGCCGTCTTGATAGTTCTTAATATATAATTTATATCTTTGAGGGGGGAAAAAAGTCATTTAAGGTGATTAAATATGTGAAAAAAAAAAACATAAAATTGCTTCACGTTTTAGGAATTTCCACTACAATACTTAGATTATAATTTATAAATTCCTAACTTTTTTATCATTATTATGCTAACACTTTATTATCTATTAGCATACTACATTTCTTGGATTTTAAGGAAGAAATATTTTGCCAAATGATTTTGTCTTAAAAATTTAATAATAAGTTAATGAGTCTTTATTTTGATGATATTAAAGTCGTCATTAATACAGTAAGATCTAAAATTTTAATTTTAATGAAAATTAAATTAATTTAAAATTTCTTAATAATCAAATTCTATGATGTATTTTAAATATCAACGGCAAAAATATAAAGTCTTATAAGATAATAAGGTTAGCAAATAATTATGTTTTTTTTTCACTTTATTAGTAAATATTCTGTTCTTTGAACTAAACCCAAATAGATTATTTGTTGGTCTTCTCTTTACTCAACAACATTCGAATATGAATATTTGGATGGAAACCTCAAGGCTCAAGTTTTTGCCTTCCTTTCAAATTTTATTATATCAAGTAAAAGGTGTATATGTTTTTTTACCGAATTAGAGAGATAAATTTAGCGAAACCTTTTAAAATAGACTTATAATACAATCTAATCTAATTAAAAACAGAAAAAAAAATAAGGGTATCGAAAGTCCGAAATAATTTTAAAATATTTAATCAAACTGTAATTATTTATAAACAAATCAAATTTGAGTAAGTATTATTTCACTAAAATCTTTTATATAACCTTGCTCTTAAATTGCACATCTATCATATACAGCAAAGACAATTTCGAACTGTGATGTTAATATAATCCAACTGAAATTTTGTTACAATCGATTTAATGAAATTAAAGTAACCATATGAATAAAAAAAATCCTTAAAACTGAGAATTTTATAATTATATATTTATTTATTATTACGCTCACCACTAGCACTACCACCAACGGCTTCAGGTCAGCACTACGTACACAATCCCGACCAAAAGATCGCCGACGCGACAACTCATCAGTAATAATCCTCATGGCTCGTGTACTACACGCTCCAATCACCAATCTCCAATATAGCACGCGCATCCATCTGACGTGGACGGCATCCAATGGGCCGTAATAACTATGGGTTATTAAATCAGACAAGTGTTAATGCGTTTTATTTATAATAATAACATAAAATTACTAAACCAAACCAGCTCAGAGTTGAGTTAAGTTCTGACTCGTCCTGTCGTGGTTCAGTTCAGTACATTAAAAAATCGCGATATTTTCTGTCCCCGCCATTATATCAGCACACGAGATAATTAAAAGATTAATTAAATTAATACTTGGGTTAATATTAATTAATTATTCAAGATTTCTTTATTTGTTGCTCTCAGGGAAGAGAGAGAGAGAGAGAGAGAGAGAGAGAGAGAGAGAGACAGGGAGGGAGAGTTGGAGTTTGCGAGATCTGATAGAAACCACCAAGAAAAGAAAATAGAGGAAAAGGGTAGCTTTAGTTTTGGAGTTTAGTGAAATGGGTGTGGGTTTAAAAATGAAAATTTGGGGGGTTGTATATGTAGTTGAACGGTAGATTCATTGATATAAGCTCTTTTAGCTGCTTCTGTTTTTGGCTCTGCTAACTATCTGATCGGCGATTAATGTCTCTCTGTCTGTCTCTCTCTGCATGGCCATATACTGTCACATAGTTCAAAAAATTTCTCTGCCTTTTTAACTGAACCAGAGGAAGAAAACGAAAGACACAGCTTTTTCTTCCATGCTTAGAACGGGCAATTGGGTTTTCTTCGTGGTTGAGAATTGAGAAAATTCTGGTCTTTCAGGAGCCAATCGTGGAGATAATTTAATGTCTTATAGTGTGTTGTTCAAGTAAAGGTTGAAACTTTGTTCTATAAACAGGAATTTTGAACAAGTAGTAGTGTTCCATTTTCACTTAACACCACCAGCAACAGGTAATGATAAAATTAGTGGCTCTACTACTGCTACTATTAATTTTCACTTCATCTAATTTTGATTTTGATTTTCACTGCCATTTCTATTCCTGTTGCATTATTTTCATGAAGAAGAAATGAAAGAGATGGACAACAGCTTGGATCCACAGTTATGGCACGCCTGCGCAGGAAGCATGGTTCAGATCCCTCCGCTTAACTCTAAAGTCTTCTACTTTCCTCAAGGCCACGCCGAGCACGCTCATTCATCCGTCGACTTCTCCTCCTCAAGAATCCCCGCACTTATCCTCTGCCGTGTCACCGCCGTCCAATACCTCGCAGACTCAGAAACCGACGAAGTATACGCCAAGATTAGCCTTTTCCCATTACAGAACAACGACCTTGATCTTGTTGACGAGATGGGTATTTCCGATAGCGGAAAAGATGGTACTAGTAATGGTAGTAATAGTGAAAAGCCAGCGTCTTTCGCTAAGACGCTGACCCAATCTGATGCTAATAATGGTGGTGGATTCTCTGTGCCAAGGTATTGTGCAGAGACTATTTTTCCACGTCTGGATTACACCGCCGATCCGCCAGTGCAGACGGTGGTTGCTAAGGATGTTCATGGTGAGGTGTGGAAGTTTAGGCATATTTATAGAGGGACACCAAGAAGGCATTTGTTGACTACTGGATGGAGTACTTTTGTTAACCAGAAGAAATTGGTTGCTGGGGATTCTATTGTGTTTTTAAGGGCTGAAAGTGGTGATCTTTGCGTTGGTATCCGCCGCGCCAAGCGGGGGATTGGGATTGGTACCGGGGCTGATGCTTCTTCCGCATTTGGGTGGAGCACAAATGGGAGCTGTGTTAGTTCTTATGGTGGTGGGTTTTCTCTGTTTTTGAAGGAGGATGAGGGGAAGGGAGTGAGGAATGGAGGGTTGAGAGGAAAGGGAAAGGTTAAGGCTGAGGAGGTTTTGGAGGCTGCTGCACTTGCTGCTAAGGGGCAGCCTTTTGAGGTTGTTTATTATCCACGGGCTAGCACGCCGGAGTTTTGTGTTAAGGCTGCTTCGGTGAGGGCAGCAATGAGCATCCAGTGGTGCTCTGGTATGAGGTTTAAGATGCCTTTTGAGACCGAGGATTCTTCAAGGATTAGCTGGTTCATGGGAACTGTGGCTTCTGTTCAGGTTGCTGATCCCATTCGCTGGCCTAATTCGCCTTGGCGGCTTCTTCAGGTTATGCACTTTTCGAATGTTTATGTTGATTTTAATTTCTGTTGGTTAATTACCATTTGTCAGAGTTCCTTATGGTTTTTAGAAGTTCTAAAAATTGATACTTATGAGATTTGGCTCAGTGTTATTGAGGTTATTTCCAGTGCTGCACATTCAAACTGCAGTTGGTGCATAATTACCCAAATAATGTTCAGGATTCAATCATTTTCTTTCAAATCTAAACCATTTGTTGCCTTGAGCCTTGATCGGATTCTTGTGCCTCTTATTTAAAACATTGTTTGCATATGATGGACGTCCTGGTTAATAAATCCTTCCAAGGTGAAAATTCAGGATGCTATACTACTTTTGGTTGCTTCATCCGTCAAACTTTGTTTTTGCTTTATTTACCCTTGCTTTTCTGGTAATCTGTTTATGGTATCTTCTGTCAGTGATACGCTGCAATTGCTAACGTGCTTTTGACACCTGAAACACAGATCTGCTTGTTGGGAATTAAATGGGATAGCTGGTATGATATTGTGAAAGTTATATGCTAATAGTAATGCTTGTTGATGTATCACACAGTACATGGTGAAGTTTGTTTTAATCAATGGTGGAACATTTAATATTTTAATTAAAGTTTCTGATAATTTGATTATGGCTAGTGTACCTATTCATTTATGTTAGAAGGGTGAGTGTTATACCATATTGATTGACAAGATCCACATATTTTTGCCTTTCAGCTTTTTAACTTGGTAGCTATCTGAGTATTAGGATTTACTTTATCTGTATTGAGATTAGTATCCCTTATGCTGTACTCTATATGATAGAAATTCTATGTTCTGTCCTTTAATTGTTTAATAAGCTCCGCATGGAAACAGATTGGAGTATCTGACAATGGGCATAAATTATGGGGTCTATCATGTAGTTCCCACGAATTTGTAATCTGTATATTTGAGCATATGAATTATTTGGGAATTTCTCAACATGCTGTTTTAATCTTGGTATCTTTCATTTCTTGTTAATAAATGCATTTTATTATTTGGTTCTTTTTTCTTAAGGATCTAAATTATTCATATACTTACTATAATACATTGTTGCATGTGGTGTTTTTAGCATGCAATTTTGTGGATATCACTGAGGTGTATGTTAATTCAGATCCCCTGTATCTGAGAATTGTTTTAACACTTTAATACTCTGGTTTTTGCATCTCTTTTGTTTTTGATCCTTACATATCTGTAAATATCCATTGCAGGTGACATGGGATGAGCCGGATTTGCTGCAAAATGTAAAATGTGTCAGCCCATGGTTGGTTGAACTGGTATCAAATATGCCAGTCATCCACCTGTCACCCTTCTCACCTCCAAGAAAGAAGTTGCGTCTCCTGCAACACTTAGACTTTCCTCTTGATGGCCAATTTCAGTGGCCGTCATTTTCAGGCAACCCCCTTGGGCCTAGCAGCCCCTTGTGTTGTCTATCTGATAACACTCCTGCAGGCATACAGGGAGCCAGGCATGCTCAATTTGGAATATCTTTATCAGATCTCCAGCTTAACAACAAACTGCAGTCAGGGCTGTTTTTATCTAGTCTCCAGCGGTTCAATTCACATCCTAGACTTTCTGAAAATTTCATGAAAGGCCACACGAACAGCAATGAGAATGTCTCTTGCTTGTTGACAATGGGGAACTCTAATACAAATTTGGAGAAATCTGATAACGTAAAAAGGCACCAATTTTTACTATTTGGTCAACCAATACTCACTGAGCAGCAGATTTCTCATAGTTGTTCCTCTGATGCAGTCTCAAAAGTTATAACTGGAAAATTTTCATCTGATGATAGTCCAGAAAAAGTAAAAATTCGTGATGTTTTAGGATCTGTTCCTGACAAACAAACTTCACCAGAAAAGTCGGCCAGTACTGGGTTGTCATGGCAGAGTCTTCATACCAGTGAAACTGGTTTGGATGCTGGTCAGTGCAGGGTCTTCTTGGAATCTAAGGATATGGGTCGGACCATTGACCTATCTGTTCTTGTTTCTTATGAAGAACTGCATAGCCGACTGGCCAGTATGTTTGGAATTGATAGATCAGAGATGTTGGGCCATGTGCTCTACCGAGATTCAACAGGTGCTGTTAAACAGACTGGAGATGAACCATTCAGGTATCAAGTATGAAGATAAACAGGAGTTCTTTCATCATCTGATATTTTACTTGTGCATTTAGTAGTTATGCATCGAGTAGTTTGATTTTATAGCATGATACCTAAATTTGACGTTATAGAT
The DNA here is from genome assembly GCA_949677035.1 of Omphalea diandra. Taxonomy (NCBI): domain Eukaryota; kingdom Viridiplantae; phylum Streptophyta; class Magnoliopsida; order Malpighiales; family Euphorbiaceae; genus Omphalea; species Omphalea diandra. Next base: position 31,386 of record CATIWR010509671.1, on the reverse strand, counting down.
GAGGTTGGCATCCTTATAACATTTATGAAATATTTTCTTTTTGATCTTGTTGGCAATGCAGTTTGTTCTCGAAAACTGCTAGAAGGTTGACAATTCTGATGAATCCAGCAAGCAGTGACAATATTGGAAGGTATGAGGGATTAGCAAAAAGAGTTCATTTTTCAGTGTTCTTTTTTCCTTTTGGATCTTTTTAGAACCGCTTTGTTTGGAAGTCCATTTTCTAGATTTGCTCGACATTTTTCATTTATCCAAATTTAATTTGTTATCTTTCTTGCAGGCCATGGATCACTGGGATGCGAAGTGCTGAAAATGGTCTAGAGTCTTCAAATAAGACTGGTCCCTTAAGCATATTTGCATAAATATAGTGAGGAATATGCAAGTAGATGTCGAAGAGTTTTCTGTTGTTAATGTTATATAGTTAGGAGAAACAGGAGATAGAACTCTTCTTTTATTACAACTGGCTGATAACGTGTTTCTTATTATTGGCGACGATTGTAATGAATATTTCTAGCTGATATTATCGTGCAGTAGTTCTTGCCTACGCTTTGCTTTGATTATGCATATGCCATATTTCTGGCGTTTCGAGACAATGGCAACCTGATTCTAGCGTGAGAAAAATATGACACTAGCAAGGTTGTTAACTCATGAGCTAGTGATGACAAGTACATACTTTGTTATTTCTGAACCATCATGATTTCCTTGTGATAGGTATGCCTACTGGGTGAAGTTCATGTTTCTAGTTTTAAGCACATGGAAACCCTCATTTTTGGTGTCTTAGTGGCTATTCACTTACTAATTGGATTTCACAATATATACATTTTACGCAGATCACTTAATTCTCACCTGGGAAGCTGAAAATGTAGCTAGTTCTACTTGATTTGTGTTGGGTTTTGTTTATTTATTTGGTATTATCTATCATCATACTCCAACAGGATTGGTTGGCTGATTCTGGTATTCTATTAGTTGGCATTGCTTTCCTGACCTCTACTGAGAAGGCATGTGCTTTTGTTGCTTTCTTCATTTTGTTTGAGGCCAATAAGGCTTTGAAGTTGGAATACACAATGAGATACCCTTCTTCCTGAAGTTCATCTTACTCAAATTAAGAAGAATAATGACTTATTAATATCTGTAAATAAATTATTAATTTCCTAATTTAAAGATTAATGCAGTTGATAAATGAGTTTACCTCTCATTTTATTGATAGATATATCTTCAAATTCTATTATTCAAAGGGGGGGATCCTGAAGTTCATCTTACTCAAATTGAGAAGAATAATAACTTATTAATATCTGTAAATAAATTATTTATTTCCTAATTTAAAGGTTAATGCAGTTGATAAATGAGTTTACCTCTCATTTTATTGATGGATATATCTTCAAATTCTATTATTCAAAGGGGGGGGGGGGGCTTCAATTTTTCCCCCCATTTCAATATGGTACTTTTATTTTTAGTCCATCGTTTTCAATAAGTTTTGTTTTTGATCCCTCCTAATAAATTTATTATATGATACTTCTTAATTAATGTTCACTATTGTTTTTCCTCTCTCTAACGCCTAGTATTAGAAATTAATTTTCCCCCCATTTCAATATGGTATTTTTATTTTTAATCCATCCTTTTTAGTAAGTTTTGTTTTTGATCCCTCCTAATAAATTTTTTATTTGATACTTCTTAATTAATGTTCACTATTGTTTTTCCTCTCTCTAACACCTAGTATTAGAAATTAATTCTTTATGTATTCGTGATTTTTATTTTCTTTATTTATCTATACATTATATAAGACTATTTTTTGTTTCAATTACTTAATAAGTGAAATTATTTTTACTGTATAATGAAAGACTAAGATTTTGTAACTTTATATGTATTTATAAAGTTTAAGACTTGTATTTTGATTTTTACAATATTATATGATTTGATTGAAATTATTTTCTCTTGATGGTGAAGTTTAAGAGGTTGAGTATCTAATTAGAATATATCATATTTTTAAACATTAAAGTCAAACAATGTGTAGAATTAAAATTAAAAAGTTCATAATAAATTTACTCTTAAAGTAGATAAATCAGTATCATAAACATGTTATAATACATTATCAGTATGAGAATTGTATTATACATTTTAATTTTAGATAATATATAATTTTTTAATTAAACTAATTAAAATAGTTGGTTATATATGATTTTAATAATTTGAAAGTGCAATAATTTTTTTGACACATGAATATGTGATAGTTCATTTTTTTTTATAAATATTAAATTAAATTTAAGTATTTAAATTTGATTCCTCAAAATTTTATCATGTATTCTCTCTTATTATTATAATGATAAAAATTAAAAAAAAAGTTCATCTAATAAAAGAAAAAAAAAATCCTCACTCTTAAAGGACATTTAATTACTAAACCTCCTAGTTCTAGAGTTTCATTGACTAGGGATCCAATCTCAAGGCTTTGATACTTTCAAGTGCATAGACTTGGGGATAATTAACCATCACATTAATGATTAAGAGCATATCTGTGTGGTTGTTTAGCAATTCATGCTAATGAGATTTATTTGTCTTATTTAATTTAGAGTGAACTAGGATTTAATATTTTACTATTCAAGTTTTTTTATTTTTAAAATTATATTGGTTCTCCCTTTAAATTTAATTTCATTTACAATTAGATCTTTTTGTCAAGTATATGAAAGTAATTGAGTCGAGTATTATTTATTTTATTTTGAATTTAAATTTAAATCGAGTTGAAAATCGAGCCTGAATTTACTATTTAAATTTGATTTATTAATTGAATTTGAACATGTTCACAAGTTTAATATTAATGTTATATATAATTATATTTTTACCTAATATATGTATTAGTTTTAAATTTGTAAGTTTAAATTTTATTCTCTACTTAACGTATATTTATTATATAATTTTTATAAGTATATTAATTTAAATAATATTTTATTAAAAATTTATTTGAATTATTCATAAACTTTCAAGTTGAATTCAGAGGTGTTTGAGATTATTTATTACATATTTTAAACTTAAAGATTGATTTATTATCAAGTTGATGAATGAACTCAAAGAAACTTTTTAATAAACCTATTTCGAGCCAATTTTAAGTAGTCCGAATCGTCTTAGAGTAGTAAGGTATTTATAACTTTTATAAAAATTCAAAATAAGTATGTTTTTATGTCTTTTTAATCTTTTAAATTATAATCAAATTCATTTTCTTTATGTTATTTGTTCTTTAATTTTTTGCAAAAATTATTATCTTTATTTTCAATTCTTATCTTTAATCTTTTTTAAAAAATTTTAGTTTTAGATAGATAGAAAAGGGGGAAAAAATGGACATAGACATTTAAGCAAATGTGTGTGTGTGTATATATATATATATATATAAAATTTACGATTTTAAAATATAATTATTTATTTTAACTATTTTTTAGAGTTAAAATGTATGTATTGATTTTTAAATTCAAAATTGAAAATTGTAGATAAATTTTGATTATATTTAATTTTTCTTGAGTGCTGAACATTATTTAAATTTTTTAATGGTTGTAAAATACATTTAATTACTAAGCAACTTCCTAGTCTTATAGTTTCGTTGACTAGGGACTCAATCTCAAGACTTATAGTTTTAAGTGGATAGATATGGGGATAATTAATCATCATATTAATGATCAAGATTCATCTGTGTGGTTCTTTAGCAATTCATCCTGATCAGATTTATGTCTTTTTTAATTTAGACTGAATTACTAGTTACTATTGAGTTTTAAAAATACTACTCCTCTCAAATTGAAATACAATAAATACGTTTCAAGTGAAAATAAATAATTAATCTTATTTTTTAATGGTAAATTTATCTTTTATAATTTTATGTATTTCAATATAAAATTAAAATTTTAAAAAAATTATTTTAATCTATCCATCAATTTTACAGTAACTTGAGCTAAATATAATATTGTTTAAAAATGCTACTTGACTCAAGTTGAGATGTATTAAATGTGTCTCAATATAAGTATAATTGTAAATTTATATATATTTATAGTATTTATTGTGAAATGGATTAAAAAATAAAATAACCGTTAGTGAATTTTAAATTTATATTGAGAACTCATATTTTTATTAAGAATAAACTTGTCACTTATAACATTAATTATTAATTAGAGTCTTTATTTCTAAAATCATATTAATTCATTCCTCAGATGTAATTTCATTCATAATAAGATAATTCTATTAGGTTTTTATAACTTTTGTTACTAGTCAAATATAAAAAAGTTAAAATAATTACTTTTTATATTATTTTGTACTCTTTATATCATAATAAAATTACTCTATTTCTTTATTTTCTTTGTTTTTAAAAAATTCTTTCAAATTTAATATCTTTATTTTTTTTAATTCTTATTTTTTGGTATACTAATTGATATTTGCTATTTTCATGAACAATTTGATATTTATAATTTCTATTTTTAATGTTTCTTTCCAATTTTAATTTTAGATATATATATATATATATATATATATATATATATAGAGAGAGAGAGAGAGAGAGAGAGAGAGAGAGAGAGAGAGAGAAGAAAAAAAAAATGGGCATCCATATTTAAGCAAGTGTTTATATATAGCTTTTTTTTTCCAAAAAAAAAATATGTGTATCTTTTTATTTGATTTGCGATTCTCAAATGTTATTTATTAATCATTTAACTTTTTTAGAGTCATCATGTTTTTATTAGACTTTGAATTATAAAATTTAAAGTTATAAATAATTTTTTTAATATGTTGGATTTTAATTTAATGTTAGATATTATTTGGATTTTCAATCATTATAAGGTAATAGAATTGGTATAATGAAAAATAAAAATTCAAAAATAAAAGTTAAAAATTGATATTTTAAGATAATTTAATATAAAATTTAATGAAATAATTAATATTTTATGAAATTAAATTTAAAGGACATAATAATTTGATTTTGAAATAGAGATTCATATTTAGGGTTTGATAGTAATATTTATCCTCTTAATTTAATAATGTTGAATTAATAGTGGGGACAAATGGGCTATCCCTATCCATATCTACGGATCTGCAAAATCCTGAAAACATAACTAATGCTCGGCTGTTTCGGCGGCTTGACGGCCCGGCTGGGTCTGCTCTACTCTGCCCATATCTAGGGATCTGCAAATATACTTTACTTATATTTGTTGGTAATAAAGTGCATTAATTAAGAATATATTTAAAAATTAAGAAAATAATTATATTCTTAAACAAAAAAAAATAGACTACATAAAAAAGAAATTTTTTTTATAGGACAAAGCTAGTAATTAGTTACACGGATTATAATATGTGAAAATAAAAACCACCAGTAGTCATAATAATCTCGTTTTAAATAAATATTATCCATCGCATTTAAATAATTTTATTTTTTACAAAATTACAAAAAAAAAAAAAAGTACACGTGCAAGTGGGACCCATGCCCAACTGCAACCACTCACGTGCGGTCCCATTTGTGTCGCCGTTTTGGTGGCCGGGCTTTGGGTTTGGTCCACCCCTTGGGCTTCGGATTTGACTCCACCGTTACCCACTTGCTTTGCTTTTGCTTGTGCTCTCCACTTCATTTCATTTCTTCAATGTTTTTTGTTTTTTCCTCCCAAAAAAAAAAAAAAAAAAAAAAGACAACTCATCGAACTTCATTGCTTCAGAAACCCTTATGATTTTTTAGAGTTATTCTAATGATATTTTTAAAATTTTATTTATTATTGAATCAATTGAATTAAATCATCGAACTCATTAAATTAATTAATTTACAAATTAACTAATTAATCAATTTATTAATCGGTTGGATTTTAAAAACACTAATAGATACAAATATTAAGTAGCCATCATATCACCTAGATACAAATTTTACTAACATTAAATGTATTTCCATCAATTAAATCCATCTCGATGCACCTCCACATTTTCACACATGAATACAAGACAGAGTCTCACAATCTTAAGGCATTTGGTGACATGTAATGGTTAAGAACATGAAAAAGAGGGCCAAATGGGTGAAATCTAGGGAGGTAAAAACAACATGAATCAAAGCACTTTGTGTGTTCAATTTTCTTTGTGTTTTTCAGTTCCAAACACTTGGAAAATGGGATTTGCTTTCTCCTTCAATGGGATTTTGGGATTCACATTTTACCATTTCAGCATCAAATGCCATGAATTTTATATGCATCAACAAATTTATCACATTTAAAAAAAAAAAAAAAACCCTTTTTGCACCTTCTTCCACAGCTTTTGTTTCGATTGAGGCAAGGCCTTCTCCTCTTTTTTTTTTTTTTTTTTTTTTAACATATATTACTAATTAACTTTATTTTTAGAATAATATGAATTTTTATATGTAAATATGAATAAAAAGTGCGTTGTGATTAATAAGTACATAAAATAATAAGTGATACTTATAAATTGCTGAATAATGAAAATTTTCTTTGACATTCTTCAATCAAGATAGAGTATCACAAATTGAATTCTAATATGAATGTTTTATCCAGTGATAATTTCAGATCAAAATTTGACTTGAATATCTTCAATAAATTTCATTGCCTGAATATGAAAAAAATTGAATGCTTATGATCCCAATAGGCCGAAAAGAGTATAAAACATTCATAGAGTAAGAATACAGTTCAATCACTCATAAAAAAAAATGAAAATACTAAAAATATATAAATACTAATAAATGGATATCTAATAGGACACAAATTTATCAATTTTAAAATTTCAATCTCTAAATTTAATGAATCTGAAATTATTTAAAAACAAAAAATGTGACTGCAGATGAAAAAAGTAATTGGTAGGACCTAAATAATGAAGAGAAAAGGAGAAAAAAAAAAAAGACATATCAAAAAGAATTTTTTTTTTAAAAAAATACTCATCAAATTTAATTATGAATAATTTAAATATTTTTTCATAATATCAAATGGTAAATTTTCAAATAGTATATATGAAAAACAAATTAATTTGATCAGAAAAAAATTTTAATATGTAAATTTGAGTTATTAAGAGTTTTTAAATTATATAAGAAAAATACACTCTATGTCTACCAACAAAATTTAAAAATAATTTTGGTTCATCTCGTAATGCCATATTAATGTTAGAAATTTATGCCACATTAATTATTTAATATAATGTCCATAAAAATAAAATGAAATTTTATTTTATACACCCATTTCACATTATTAAACATATAACATAATTTTCATGATAAAATATTCAAATTACACTTTTCGTTTCACAATATCTGTTATTTTTGAAAAGTATTTTTGTTTCACAATATCTCTTATTCTATAATACTAAAACAACATTAATTAGTTTTTTTTTTTCTTCTAAATTTACACTTATCACTCCTTTGTCTCTCCTTTTTCTAGATGGTAGAATTTTAATTAAAAATAAATTAGAGATATATTAATCTATTTTAATAAAAATTATTTTTTTAATCTAAACGCATAACAATAACAATAAAATGACAGATATTATGAAATAAAGAAAATATTATTTTAACTCACAAAAATTTGTAATACAAGGGAGATAAAAGTTTAATTTATGGTATCTCCATCTTTTCAAACATTGCTACAAGAAAACAAAACATAGTGGCATTGGAAGAAGAGGACACTAGCATAGAATGGTGAATCCAACAAAAGATGAGTTAATGGCACTGAGTTAAGGGCTAAGTTACACTGAGTTAGGACAAAAACAAATTGGTGTTGCTCATGCAAGATCCAAGAATTCCTAAAGTTGACAATAATTGCACAAACTTGTACTAGTATCTTCATGACAACTTCTGCGTAGTATATTAAATGTGATGTAAGGTTGGCAATCCCCATTTTTCCACAAGTCAAGCACTCTTATGTTCACTATTTTTATTAAAATAAAAACTTTATTAAAGAGAACATAGGTCTGAGTTTACTTAAAATCAGGATTAGTAGTAGACTCATCCCGCTTCATTTTATTAATTATTTAGTAAAATATAATTTATTTTATTTTAAGTAATATTTTTAAATTATTTATAATAATTAAAATTTTTCTTTATAACTTTAGTCATATCTTGATATTAGTGTAGATTTTCTCTTTTTATTGAGGAGTAATTTATTACTTTTAATCTCTCTAAAAAATGATAATATAATCATTTTATATCTATAATTATATGTATGAAATAATATACTTAATTTTTGTGATACTTTTTTAAACGAATGATGAAATGAAATAAAGAGAGTATAAATTTGACATTCATTTATTTTATTAAAATTATAATAATACTTCCTCCATTCCTATCTATTATTTTGATAATGTATAAGAATTAAAAAATCATTAATTAGAATACGTTTTTGGAAAGATGACTAAATACTATTTTCTTTATATAAATACTAAAATTAATATGGTAAGTAATTATGATAATGATAGAATTGATATGACAATAATTATAGCAGGGATAGAATTGAAAAACAAATTAAATTTTTGTTGATATCCTAAAGTAACAAATATTTTTTAAAAATTCTATGCAAAATGCAGCAAGCAATTGTTGAATTATTCAATAATATTTTGGATAAAATGTTGAAGTTAGGAAACACTAATTCATTTGTTTGAAGCAATTTTTTTTATTCTAAGGTAGTTAATCTGAGTTGGATAAAAAAGGGTGAAAAAACGACAGAGATTTGGTGACATGGCGTCAAGACCCATTCGTGCGGTGGACCCCATGAGGTGGCTTTTTTCTTTGATCAAATCATAACTAAAAAAAAAAAAAAAAAAAAAAAAATGTTAGGCTCACAAAGGGGTTACGTGTTAGATGTTAGAGATCAAAAAGATCACATTACGTGTTTATGACTGGATCAGTTAATGACCCTGATTTTATATCCGTCTTAACCGGTGATTGGAGTTAGTCTGGTAACCCTCGTCACGATATGTAGTGAATGTATGCATGAGATTTTGTCTTCTCACGAGAAATTAAAATCTACTAAAGTTTTTGTACACTGTAACTGTGGTAGAGTTCATCTTGGGTTTCTTTCTTTCTACTGCAATTCTTATCCTTTTAATTATTATTGTCCAGAATTTTATCCTTTTGAATGATAATAAATGAGTTGGCATATGACGTCATTATTTAGAAAATACTTCATTTTCTTGTAGTATTAGGGATTAGTCTGTTATTTATAGAAAATAAATTTGATTTGATAATACAAAATCTGTTTATTATACTTTTTGGTTATTTTCTGATTCTGCATCTCCAGTCTGCACAAAAATCAGGCTACTTGTATTTCACGTAAATTCACATGACTTGTACTATTTGTTTTTTGGTTTAACATTTATGGTAATGGTATTTTTGGATCAATTGATATAATAAGTGAGACTCTCTTTTTTTATTTGCAATTCTTCTTTTTTTTTAAAAAAAAAAATGTATATCTGCTTGATACATTTAAATATAGCTATTATTTTTAAATATTGACCTTAAAAATTAAATATATTAAAAAATCATTAAATTCAAAATTTTAAATTATTGTACGAGACTGTAAGAATAAGCTGAAATTATTGAGATTAAAATGTGAAAGTACATGTCCATTTTAGTAAATATTCAATCTTGAAATATGAAGTACATTTTCAAATTAAGTTTTGTTAATTATTTGAATTAATTTTTTAACTAAATATAATTGTTAGAGTGCTCTTATAAGCATTTGCAATGCTAATAAATTATTATTAATATGAAATATGCAAAAAGAATTATAGATATATTTAGAAATTTAATCATTCAAAAAGAAAGAAATTCAACCCCATACTTTCCACACCTTCTAATAAGGATTGAACAACTAGACTAAACTTAATTTGTTACTAAACCTTGAGTTTACGTGACTTTGTACTTTAGACTTAAAGAGGCAGAATATGTTTCTTCACCACATACGTTTCCACCTCAATTTTTTCCCCATTGATTGATAGAGAAGACTTTCTTATGATAATTAGAGATAATATTAAAAAATTTGACCACTCATATGTTATGAGATCAACGTTGGATTCGAAGATAGCTCAACAATTCTAATATAAAAAAGACATTGGAATTTATTGTTGTAATAATGTGCATATATTTAATTGGTTTTTCTCATTCTGAATGCTATACTTTATACGATAGAAATTCATATCAGAAACCTAGTCATCATTAGAGAAAATGGCTTCTCCTCATCAGAAAATTAACTTGGTCGCTAAGGCTATCAGTAGCTCACTTTATCAAGGAACTAGAAGGTTTTGATAGCTAAAGGAAGAACCCAAGTACCCAAAAGATGAACAAATGACAAGTGTGCTTGTGTGATGTGATTGAGCTCTTGGAATAAAAAAGCATAATCAACATTAACAAATAAACATATATCGTCCACAAGCTCATTATGAATTGTTGCATTATAGAAGAATATTGTTTGGCAATGTGTCTTTTCATGCCACTGAACATTAGGATTTGCCTCTATTTTGTTCACTTAACTATCTGCCTTTTTCCTGTGTCTTCGAAGATACTACTTGATTGATATATAACCTGATCTTGAAAACAGACCTACTAGCCATTGCATATGCATGCATACGCATAAATGCATCATATCCCAATACCTAAACAAATTTCCAATCTCGTAAAAAAGAAAAGATTTATTTGAAAAACACTGCAAGATACATATATTGCGCTTATCATTTTTAAAAAAAAAAAAAATTATAGCTCAACTCCACGCTGGAGATAGATATGTTGAAGACTATCACATTATATATTCTAATAATATATATATATATATATGTGTGTGTGTGTGTGTGTAAAAGAGAAAAAATATATTCCCATCCTTATAACTGATCTCCATCAAATGATAAGCAACTATTTCTAAAAGTCTATAAGCAATCAATTGATCCCCTTGAAATGTTGCATTTATGAATATATAAAAATATGAGTGTGAAATATATGTAAAGTTCAATTCAGATCACTTTTTAAAATTAATTATTTTTTATTTATAAAATAAATTCTCATTATGTTATCCCTAAAGTTTATTTTCTTTTTTTCTTTTTGCTGAACTTATTTTTTCGTCTTGTTTTTGTAGGTAATAACATTTCTTGGTTATCCATAAAACTATTGTTTACAGGCTTTATTTTTAATCATTAACTTTTCCTTTTTTTTTCTGCTGCAGGATTACTCTAAAATTTCTATACTTGTTATTTCTGTCACTTGAAAGATTTCAGAAAGTTTGTTAAATCCTAAAAGATAAATAATTCTTAAGGACAGTGCTAATTTATACTTGCTATTTACAGGTCACGCCTCAGTTATTTTTCTTGAAATACCTCTTGTTTTGCAGGATTGCTGGCCAACAGGAAAACCACCATTGCCAAAAGGGGTGTTTCAACGGCAAACACCACAAAAATACTTGATGGGACGCCTCCGCACCTTTTTTTTTTTTTTTTTTCCTTTTAGAAGCGCCTCCGCACATTATTAGGCATTCATCAAAAAAGAATACTGTAGTTGGGGAGGAAATGTTGCAGATCAAATCCATGGGCTGCTTGAAGAAAGTAAGTGGAACAAATAGGAAAAAGGGAGTAAGAAAAACATACGGTAGACAAAGATATAAATAGATGTTCATTAATTCTTTTTATACATGCACATGATCTAATATCATCTATATCATAATAAAATTCCCACTCTAAGTGGAAATAGATATTGGGATTAGTCAAAGTACATCACCACTAAATGCCAAATTTCAGTGAATTTTGATGACAGCAAATGCTATTTCCACAATAGTCTACTCATGTGATTAGCCCTAGGACAGTAGTCTCTGACAGGCAACGGCAGCCACCTTTCTCATCAAATTCTAATTTTAGATGCTTCCCTAGTTCGATTCTAAGTAGTCATAGAAGAGGAGATGCAAAATAAATCCATGAAATCAAGGTGTTAACTTTTACCATTATACAGGTTTAACTTTAGAATGAAGAATGCCAAAAACAGAATGCATGAGTCGACCAACCACTAAAAGTTAAACCACCTAGCTTGTTGAGACTTTGAACATCAGCATATGATCGATTACAACTGACCAAATTGATAGTTAAGCTTAATAATGTATGTTGAAGAAAACAAAAGTGCAAAAGAGTTTGTTTTAGTGGAGACTAAAATCACAAACAAGAATGCAACATTCAATGACTAAATTTCACCCATTTTAGTAAAGTTAAAGTCCACCCAAAATAAAAATATGAATATGAAAGCTCAAGTTAGTACACTCTCAAGTCTCAATACTATGTGATAGTAAAGGGATAGTGGCACCAACCATAAATATTTTACTACAATCCCTATATACCCCATTAATTAGGCCAAAGGTCAACAAATTTTTAAATTATATTTCTATTAATTTTTATAGAATATGCATACTTAACTCCAAATGTAAGTCTTAAGTGGTTAAAGGAGTTTGCTGAGGAAAAAAAATAATACTTTGTTATCCCATCAATTTTCATGAATTATCAACTCCTATAGTACAAACTTAAAAATTTCAATTTTCAGTCTAGCCTATTTGTAGTTTTGGAGGAAAAAAATACCATATTTAAGGAAATTTTTAGCTTATTTTTGTATGACAGCACTTCTCGACACATTGTATATAAATGTATAAGAAGAGTGAAAAAAAACTAATATGAAAACAAAATTATGTGAAAAGAAGTCATGTTTGAATTTGATGTGATCAGCCCATTCCATCTTCAAATTATCCTTACTTCAAAAGATCTATTTAAAAAATATTCATACTACGCCTCAATTTTACTTCCTCCGTTCCTGCTTCATATCATTTTACTGGTAAAAATGAATTAAATTTGAGTTCCACTTAACTTTCATTTGGTTTTAAAATCTCTGGAATTCACTGCATGTGCAGTGGAGCTGCCAATATAGTATTCAGCAATTTTACTTTCCTAGACAGAAGATAAAATCACTTTCTTAAATAATCAGAAAGAGAGATTGTTGCCGCAGTAGGACCTTTTTACCTTCTTAATATCAGCAATATAGGCTACTTGTAAGCTTGATGTTCAAATCTAAGATCGCTACAATAAGTTAATTAAAAAAAAAAAAAAAAGAACAAGTACAATGATTAGATATTAGCGAGAAAGGAATACTAAAAAATCAGATCGCATTACAAATGAGTACGAGGGGGCGTTGCCGCCAGGCCAAAGGCCTGATGGTTAACTATAAATTGGTTATTTTAAGGTAAAAATATCCTGATTTAGAGTCAGAGGTGGATCAGTTAAATTTTGTTTTTTTAACATAAAATTTGAGACAATCATAATGCAGGGAAAGCAACTTAATTGTTCCTTCTTGCTTTTGGGGCAGGGGGAGGGGTGTGTCAATTTCTCTATGCAATTCTCCTGTGAAACCAGTTGGCATTTATTTAGCCTAAGAATTAAGATAGAACAGAGAGAAGCATTAACTGAAAATGGTTTGGTGCTATTTCAACACAGTGAGAATAGATTTATGTTTACCATAATTTGATATTATAAAAGAAACAATTGTAGTTTATTTCAGGTAATAACAACTCCATAGCTACAGAATAGAATCAAATGGCCTGCCATCTGTTTCTATGACAAATTCTTCATTCATTAGCATGGACTCAAATCTCTGAATGACCGAACCCCAGAGGCAATTTAGCAGCTTTGAATTTGATCCCCAAAAATCATTATTCATCACCCATATTTAACCTTTCTAATTTTGTTCCTAAATATTATTGTTTATAATCTAATTCTGCTGAAAGAAAATATGCATTAATAAATATATGCACTTTTTTCCTCCACTTCTTTTATTTTGTAATGTTTTTTCGTATATAATTTAGAAAGAAAATGTGACAAATAAAATAACAACCATGAACACTGTAATAACATATAGGTTATCACATTATAACTTTGTAATTAATATAATTTTACAATATTTATACAGTAATTTTATCAATATATAATTATGTATGGATAATTTTTAACTTGATAAAATTGTCTGATTATTATCACAAATAATAAATTATATAATTTATAATTTTGTATAGCCATATTATAATATAATAATATATAAATCACTATAAAATTCAACAATAATAACACATCATATGGGATGATAAGCTTAAAAAAAAAAAAAAATTGAACAAATAACATTTTGCCATCATAACTATACCATTACGCATCGCATGCGGAAAAAAAAAAAGTCGTAATTATGACAAAGAAGTTTCGTAAAATTGATAGAACGGGCATATGATTCATTCCAGCAATTGAACTCAAAACTACAAATTCTGAAACATCAAATTCCAAAGGAGAACAAAAGGCACACAAAATTAGACTATTAACAATTTTCCTTCGTTTGATTAGTAACCGTTAAACCTGTAAAAGTAGAAGTACAAGATCAAAATTGGTAGCAGTTACTACTTACTTGACTAGTTGTAATAGAGCTCGAGGCCCATGCCGGCGTGAATCTCGTAGTCCTTCAGGGTAATATGGTCCTTGTAGATAGTGTACCACTTCTGGATACGGATCTTGTCCGTCGGGTATCGGTATGAGCGGCGACGAGCTTCGAGGTAGCCGATGGTGTCGTCCTCGTTGCATTTCACTCGAACTTTCTTCCCCAGCCTGTCGTTCAGTATCACCTCTATCATCTTCTTCTAAACAAAGGGAGATTTGGTGAACAAAAACTGATTTCTGGCACCCAGCGCGCGACTGATGTTATATTTAGCGAGCTTTTGCATGGCAGGTCAAGAAGACTCGACGTGGTGGAGGTTGGTTGGTCATGAATAATATGAGAAGAAAAACTTGCCTGGGCCGTCGGAAATTTCACGTCCACATTTCCGTTTTCTTAAGTTCTCATAATACAAATTGGAAAAGGTTATGGTAAATCAGAAAACTATATTTTTTTTTTAAAAAATATGCTATTTAATTTTTTAAATAACAAATTATCCCTGTGTAAACTTTCAAATTTTATATATTATTTACTAATTATTTATAATAATTTTATTAAAATAAAAATTATTATAAATAATTATATATATTAATACAATTATTATTTAAATATTTAAAAATATAATAATTACGATATCCTAATATAACATCAAATACGGTTTTATACTGTTTCAATATTTACACCTAGTTGGATAAATTCTCCACCAAGTTGTTTCAATGTTGTCTAATATGATGATCTTAGAGAACATTAGCGCCTCCTAATCATTAACTGTTCATTTCTATTTTAATCGAACATGAACAACAGTAGTTTTCTTTTTGTAACTCTATCATAAAAGTGTAACACTCATCATCTCCGTGATCCTAACGAATATGAGATCCTACAGACGTGTGTTGATCCATGGTATGTGCACAGTTCCCCTCCCCCCCGCTTGAGAACTCGAGTACATCTTGGGAAATTTCCCTGAATCTAGCATTCACTAGCAACCAGAAATGGTAAAGTTTACACCAAGCAAAATTCCTTCTTTTTTTACTTTTCAGGATTTTTCTCTAAGGCAACTAGGTCCAGATACCAACAATTCACTTCAGTTACAATTAGGCCTTGCTTCAGCTGCTTCTCAGGTTATTACTTTAGTTAGCGGCGCAGCACACTCACTTGCCCATTCACAACGAGAGATTCAAGCTGCTTCGCTTCCCCATCTCGTCACTACTCAAGAATGAAAATCCAAAGTTCTGTAAACCTTTACTTTAGGGGCTTCTCAAAGGTATGCTAATGCAGGAAGCAGATCATTCATCAAGAAACAAGCCAATCAAACCAAGGCTCGCTCTTAGCCAAAATGAAAATAAAATTATGATGGTGTATCAGAGAGACCCCACAAGTGACATGGAAGAGTTGGTGACTAAAAAAAAAACCTTAAATAATAAACAATAACTAGTAACAATAACAACAGCAGTAAAATCATTGCACAACCTACCATCCGATCCCCATTTAGAAATAAAAATACACTGTACATGTCTGCTGCATCAGCCCTTGTCAACGAAAAATGGGGTGTCTGGCTGTAGGAACCAATTTATCAGTTTAAGCTAATCCAAGCAAGGCAAAAAGTCGCATTACTCCAGAACAGCAACCTCTTTTTGGTCAACCCTCCAATAGTTTGCGTCATTGAATTCTTTAATTCCAGCACCACCACCATCAGAATTGTCCTTTTCTGGAACCTTCAGCATCATATTCCTCCTTAGAGGCCCTGCTTCCCCTACTATACCCTCCTTGAGAGCCTGTTCCATTGCCTTCTCGGTTCCTTCTAATTCCACACCAACAAATTCAACATCCTCTTCAAACAATGACGGCACAGTTGCAGATTTATGGCTTGAATCACTGTTCACTGAGCCATCATTGGATTCCTTGGAAGGTAATAAGCCATTTGGTATTATAGACTCTCCACTTGAGGGGGTGCTAATATCAGGAGTTCCTGCCTCACCGTGGTCAGAAAGAATGACATCTGAGTTATCATGATCTTCAAAAGGATTCAAACTTGACCCACCCACTTGTAAATCTGATGATTCTCCCCATCCTACCCATTCAGGGAAAGGCCTGTCTCCAAACAAGCCTTCATTGTCTGGAGTATCAAATCTGAAGAATCCAACATCATGGGGAGTAGATGTCTTCTCACTTTGTGGAACAGGAACACTCCCAGAACTATTGGCAAAGTTTGAGTTGGAAGTGGATGCAGAATTGACAGATTCCTTGCTTTCAGTCAACTCATCATCTTCTCCAACTACAACCTCATCATCACTACTGCTGTTACCACCATTAGCAGTTCCGTTCAAGTTTATCTCATCCATCATTTCCGCAGGTGATGTACTTATGGGAGCATTACCAGCTGTGTCATCTTGGAATGCAAACCAATTGGAATTTGTGAATGGACAGCTGCATTAAGAAAACTTTACTTGTTATCCATTTGTCAACAGGCTGCTTGCTAATTTAGCATAGCTAAAATCATAAGCCCACGTGGATTTGTTCAGGAATCATTCTCAAATGCTGCTTTTCTATAATGTGGGAGAAAATGCACCACTTCGAACCCATTCTCCTAAGCATATAATTTAAGCAGGTAACTTCTATGCATGTACAAGGAAACAGCCAGACCTTATTACAGAATCTGGTCAAAAGCACCAAGACATTTCAATAGATATGTAAAAATATTGGTTTGTATATCCTAACCTGAGATGTGGTTCTCAACCTTAAATGATTCAGCATGAGTCATGAGAAATACTGAACAACATTTAATGAATCAGATTTTAACTTTCCTAGGCTATTTTCAATCCAAACGTGAGAGACGCGATATGCAAGAAAAAATTTATAGAACATTTAACTCAATCATAACGCACAATGGGTAAAGAGACTCACCTCCCTTGGTCATCACCAAGCCTCAGGGATGATATAACAACTTCAGCAGATTCATCATCAAAATAGACATCCTGCATATCGAATCACAAACATTATATTTTAAAAACTCTCCATTCTGATACAGCTTCTGCCTCGCATCTTATCTATAGTAACCTCTCTATCATGTACTTGTACAGACACACACACAGAATGAGAAAGACAGGAGAATCAAACTATTACCTCATCATCTCGATCAAGGCCTCCATTATCCTGCAACCAGGAAACATTCATTTCTTTCTGATAAGTGAAAGGATCAAGAACCACAAAACCAGCCACATAACAAGAGAAATAATGAAAACAAAGAAAAGGGATGGAAACACATCAAATTATATAATAAAAGTAAAGCCATAACATACCTCTTCATTATCCTCATTTCCATACATTTTATATCTAAAAGCCTGGCTTAAGTTATTTGCTAGAGCTGCTACATCATAATCTCTGTCATGAAGGTCATCCTCGTCACTGTCTCTTGTCCTGTCTTGCAGTGCTGTTGGACGGCTGAGAAGAAACGAAGAGAAACAACATGAAATTCTTCAACAGTTTAACAAGAAGAGAAATTGAATACTACATTCAAACATCAGAATTATTAAAGGAAAAAAAAATTCTTACACACAGGTCAACCAAAAAAAACTACATCAGACTTCACAACTCACAACTATGCTTGCTTATCAATACAAGAAGCAGAAATATGTTACAACTCGAGGTAATGTAGAAAGTGTGAAGCAGATAGCATAATGACCCAATCAAATATAAAGAAACAAGTGTAGTATCCATGTTTCTGGAGGACAATGAATATTTAGAGAAGCCAAGATGAAATAGAAACACATATCTCGGTTCATGTGTTTAAGACAACATTATTATACTTTGATCAAGCAAAAACTTGGAGATTAATTTCTTCAATTAGTTTACAGTAAAATAGAAGACCTAATATCATGGAGTATAATGTCATTCCAAAGCAAGAGGAAATATTAACATACTTCACTCAAAAAACATAACAAGATCTCGTATTACTTATAGACTTCAAAATAGGCAAATAATTCACAGATTCACACAGCATTTTTACCGTCGCTGATCTATATATCTCAACCTTTAAAAGACATTTTGTAACAAGCATAAAGACGACCCAGTCAAGCCAGAAGAATGATTGACACTACAACTGGTGTTTTAGGAAATGCGTACAGAAATTTTCCAGAAAATGGCAATTTAATGACAATTCACATTGATGTGCATGGCACCATAGATATGTGGCGGATTTATACCCGCAAGCCCATCTGTAGACATTTTCAACTGCATTACGCTCCTGCAATACGCTGGCTTGCCACTCATTCCATTCGCTATTTTCCTAGATATAACAAGCAAAAGTTGTTTTAGCAAAGATACTAAACCAAAAATAACATTTCCCATAAATAACACATTAGCCAAAGGTCTACTGATAAGTGATGAGAGCAAATAGTAAAAATAATATGTGATACTGGAAGTATGACAAAAGAAGATGTATGTGACAACATTAGCAGAACAAAGAAAGACCAATCTCATTGCCATATAGAGTAAAAAATTCCTTATAATTTAGAATCTAAGGACTTCTCAAAAGCAAATTGCTCCCCTTGATGAAATTCAAACAGTATGATTTTACTATCCACCTGAAGATACAACTGAATGAAGCTATTGGTGCTCCGCAACTGAACAAGCTTATTAGAAATTCGCGTAAGGTGACCATGATATCCTGCCCGAGGAGCCTGCTTTCCAGCTGCAGGCACAGTTGGCTGCACAAGGATAGATACATTATATACAGCTCAAAAGAACTATGCAGAATCTAAATGCCATATATATTGAGAGGACAATGAACAAACTGAAGGCTGACTAAACTACGACATTGACAAGATAACACATTTGTTCCCCCCCCCCCCCAAAAAAAAAAAAACCACCTCCCCTTAATATTTAGATTGGCTCATCCAGTCACATACATCTAAAAAAGTCAAGAAAACAAATATCTATCTACCAGATTAAGATCCCCCATAATAATAGGGTTTTTATCTGTTTGGAGAATTTTTCCAATCAAATCAGAGTCTTGAAGAAGATGATCAACCATAGTGTCGCTCTTCATTTCCAAACATGACAATATAATACTCTCCACATGATGATGCAACGCATTGTTGTATGGGTACCTATGTCAATTCAACCACCAGAAATTTTGCACAATTAGCCAAGGGAACAAAAATAAAGAAAGATAGCTCTGATAAGAAACCAGGGTTTTCTGATATACCAACTTCAATAATTTACTCATACATGAATTCACAATTTGGAAACGTCTTAGAAACTTACTCAAAGAACAGATCAATGACTCGTTTAATAGTTCCTGAGCTCACCAATTCCTTCTCAGTAGCTTCATTCCCCGTTCTTAATAGCACAGCAATGAACTCAACGATCTAAAAGGAACATTAGACCAGTCAATTCTTGCTTAACAATTTCTGCTTTCAGATTAAATTAAACTACAACTTACATCGATATTTTACATGTTCTAACAAAAGGAGGCAAACTTATCAAACAATTTTTAGCATAACGATCCCAAGCTTCAAAAATTATAGGACCCAAGGCAACTCCATTAAGATTACAGAATGTGACTATATTCTGCACTATCTTCTGTATCAAGTTTATGGCAAAAGCATGACAAACCTTAAGACGATGCTTCCCAAGAGGAGGCTTCAGCTCCCCATATGTTGTAGGTAAAATTTTCTCATCAGACAACACATTCAATAGCACAAGCAAGTCACCTGCAAAAGGAGACAAGCAAACTTAAATATCATCAACAAGACAACAACAAAAATATAAAATAATGCAAATAACACATACTGCTGTAAGTTCCCTCCTCTCCCCTTTTATTGTGCCAAAAAAAGTCAACAGATTCAATCACAATGTGATACATACATCTTGAAAATGAAAGCCTTTGAAAAATGTCAGAGAGCCATATCACCCCCCCCAACCCAAAAAAAAAAAAAAAGAGCACCAAAAAAACCAAGAAAAAAATGAGGGAGAGAAAAATAAAGGAAAATTATCCACATTTGAAAAAAATAGTTAACATCCGGAGCAACAAATTGTGTTCCTCTTTGTTCCCAACAGATACATAATAGCACTCACCAAGTTTAGGTAGCATTGCATTAATAGTCTCTGGATTTACAGGGATTGGAGACTCATAAATATGCTGACTTCGGAAAGAATGGAAGAAGGGGGAAGAAATTGCAGATCTTTTAGGATCCAGCAGAGATATACACACAGATAGTGAGTGCACTCGGCTGGATTTTGAATGTGAATCTTCCAAAGCATGGTCAAATATTCTCGCAACAAAACTGCACATGGAAATTTTTCAAAACCAGCAAGAATTAGCTTGCGTGGAAAAAATGGAAAGATATACTAACCAAATTTTGCCACCAAAATTTTTCTGGTTAATGCCATCAATAATTTAAAAAAAAACACAAAATAACACAAACCTTGGACCGGAGAGTTTAGTAGCCAAAGCCGAGGGGGCATTTCGAGTTATTGCACATAATGTTTCTGCTGCATTAGCATGAACTTCAGGAGGGCTCTAATCAATGCAAAAGATAATATCAGATAACTGAGATACACGCAGAGGCTCATAATTTACATTCAATCTAAAGATTTTGCTGATAATCCTATATTTTCACTTCATTTTATGTTTCTTTTAATTCACCTACAAGTTTTTGCCCTTGCGTCTTCTGGCTTTCTCTCAATTTATTTTGTAGATTCATAGTGCAAAGAAAACAGAGGAAAAAACATCTAGCATGCATTGTATCTCTCAAGCCCCAAAGGAAATACAGAAGTCACAATATTTCTATTTATGGCTGCATTGAAACAGTAACAATGAAGCAAAAACAATCCTACGAAATAAACTTTTCAGAAATTACACAGTGGACTCATCAACCACATGCCTTCCTGCTAAAGATAACCAACTATTTACGGCAGCATTCTTGCCAATATGTATCTTCAGATACATCATAATTCATGTGTAGCTTCTGCCTCCCAGACAATCCCAAATTCATGATAATCTTACTGTATTTATACAAGAAAACTTAAAACCTGTCAAAAGAGATCAAGAAAATAAACTAAAACCGGAGGTTAACAGAACTGACTGCCGTCCAAAAGAGCTCATTATCCTACACAACTATTATGTATGTCTGTGTGCATACATGAATACAACTCTGTGTGTGAATAGAAACACACAGAAACATACGCAACACATGCATGTGCATATACATAAAGAAACCAAGAACTAGCAAAATTGATGGAATTGATTTAGTCAATTCTGTCAATTTAGTTCAGTACTGCCTAATTTATCAACAAATCATTTTGAAATCATTTCAAAGAAATTGCTCATAATTTGATTACATGAACCACAAGCAAGCCTATTACATGGTTACATCAGCTAAATGGTAAAAGAATACATATAACTAGCGCCAAGTAAAGGGAGTGTTGCTTTCATAATGAACCATATACATACAGCGAAAGTAATTACCAATAAACAATCATCATCATATGTGCGCGCGTGTGTGAATTTTCTGAATAACATAGATGGTTTTCACTTACTGAAGGATTCAATTTGTCCACAATCATTTCAAGTAAATTGCCATCAGCCAACCATTGCATCACATCAATAAAATTGGGATACACATGGCCATCTGCCCCTACTAGTCGGATCAAAACCTGCATAAAGTGGTCAATATAAAAATCAACAGAACAAATAACAAGTGAGAAATTATTAAATCTTAGTAACTTATATTAAAAGATCCCAGTTACCTCCATGATAGATGTTATTCCAATTAAATCAACCAGTTGACAGAAAACATCCTGATGAGCCTGTAAAAGTGTGATAATTTATAAACAAAAAAGTTCATGAGACTGGCCATGGTGCACAACTCTAGCATGCAACATGTATTTAAACTAGACAAACTTCATGATGCAGTGCAGAAATAAGAGCTCTGATATTACCAGTAACAGAATCTAGAATTCAGGAAAAACAGTTACTCACTTGAACATAGTTCATAAGCGGCAAAGTTTTGCGTACCATAAGGCAAACAACAACCTAAAATGCAACAGGAAATAGCATCAATAAATGGTCGAACAAAAGGAAAAACATACGAGTAAAAGAAAACTTGTAAAGCATCACACAAACTGGTTACAAAGCAACCAACAACACACCTTGCTGAAATAACCAGCTGGCAAAGCACTATGAGGTCGGTTTGGTTCCAAGAAAGAGAAGAGTAAGTTCATGAGCTACAATAGTGTGAAGGAAAAAAGATTAGAAAAGGAAATCTAATAGCAGAATAACTTCTAGGATTAAAAAAACAATGGAAAGGAATACTGAAACCTACCTCCTCGTCCTCCACTAGAGTCTTAAGAATAAAATCAATTTCACATGTAAATATCTCACAGGCAATGAAGGGAAACCTAAGAAATGAAAATGAATATAAGCAGACAGAGAAATTGCAACACCAAAGCAGAAAATTTTCTTTTATACAATGACATACTTGAAGGCACGTTTGCTTTCAGCATCCTCAGTAGGTTCTTCAATAATGTACCGCAACAACTGCTCTACTTGGGCTCTATCTCGCAGACTGCAAAGAAAATTTTTAAATCAACTTTATAAGATATTCCCATCCGATGAATAGAAACAGAAGATACAATATTCAATAAGTAAAGACAGAATCGACATGAAATAACGGAGGAAAGAAAAAGGATTACAAATTAATTAGACGACTGTTTAGAGCTTTGCATTCTTGAATTATTTCTTCCTCATCCAGAAGCTCTTCCAATGTGAAATTTTCCTTGTCTAGCACAGACTCCACCTAAAAAGGCAACAGCAGGTTACAACAAGCAAACCCCAAAGCAAGTAAACAGATACAAATAATACTCCTTCACTGTCCTCTTGAATTAATCTTTGCTTCTGAATAGAAACTTACGAAAACAAGAATAGCAGCTTTTTTTTTTTTTTTTTTTGGAGGGGGGGTAAGGTATCCTCTTTGATAATTACTTAATAAATTTTTGCAATATGAGTTTTAAGAACCAAAGTTGATTTTGAAAAACACTCATATTTGAAACTTTTGCAAAAAGCAATCAAATTATGTTCAGAATGTAACTAAACTACTTTAATGAATAGCTAAAAAAATGTCAAATCAAAACTTTTAAATGTTGTAGTTTTAGACAACATTTATAACTGTTTGCAATACCAGGCCAAAGATGCTCAGCACAACAAACCATAGAATTAGCATAATTCAGAAAGTAACCTGCAAACTCTATGTCAAAGCTGATTCCAATTCAAAATTTCAAATCTAAATTACAATACTAAACATAAAATTCAAGCTGCATCTTCCATTTCAGTAACATGCGGACCACAAAATGTGCGCCAGACTAGAACAGCATCCAAGTCAGTAAATGCTCGCCACCAATAACAATTGAACATCAGAATGCAAGCAATAAAACGGCTGTATGTATTATCTCCCAGAAGTTCCTCAGCTACTACAGTTCCATTCATTATCTAAAAACGCAAGACAGGCTAAACAAGAATCCAAGTTCATGCATGAGTCTTAAAAAAAAAAAAATCTAGCAAAGCTCAAAACAGCATATTAAACCATAAAGTTAAGTAGAAAAGAAATAAATTGAAATACAGAGAAGCTCGAAAATCAAGAAAAGGAAAAAAAAAATTAGAGCAGCTTTAGAATTGAGACTTACGGGAGAGGAGGCAGAGAGAGCAGTGAGCTTCCAAAACATGTTAAAACAGATAAAGAAGAAGCAGATCTGTAACTAAACCCTAATAAAAGGGCGAGCAAAATCTAGGTTTTGTTATTAGTATTGGAAAAAGAGAATAATAAGAAAAAAAGGAAGGATGATAAAGGTGGCGAGAAACCCTAATAAGGGAGGGAGATCGAAAATTAGGGGGACACTGTGAAGATCGATAGTGGAGAAGGTGGGAAGAAGGCAAAGAATAAAAATCACAGTAGAAGAGGCGCTGCAACGGCCTGCGGACAACTAAAGAGAGAGGCGGAAAAGTACAAAAGAGGTGCTCCGATATTCACAATAACTATTTTCTGCCTAGCAATTCATTTACGTTCCTGTTCATTTCAATAATTATGATGATGATGACGATGATGACATATGTATGGATGCATGTTGTGTGCATGGTTGGGGATTGCTAATGGATGTGAGTGTCTACATTGACAAATACATGCATACGTGGAGGCCAAATAAACACTATAAACGGAAAAAAATTACGTAGTGTTGAAATTTCAATTGGTCACAAGTAAAGGTGAACTCGAGTGAAAGACGAGTAAAGTCATGAAAAATAGATTGCAAGAATAAGAGATGGAGGAAAATTAAATTAGATTAGGTAATTCATATATCTTAAACTCATATTATGAATTTGGCTTCAAAAATAATGTATATATTGTTAGATTAATATACATGTATTAATGTATATATAGTTAGATTAATATATATGTAGTTAAAACTAAATGTTTATACAATTTAATATTAATGTACATAATATGAGTTTATGAAGTAATATAAACACCAGTTTGTGATATAATTTATGTAAATTAAGTATGAGCTAGAGATTTACCCTATGTTTGGCAAAATTCTATAGGGAGGAAAAAAATTTTATTTTCCCTTCTTATTTTCCTTCCTCATGTTTAGATAAAAAGGAGGGTAAGGAAAATAAATTTATTTTTTCTTATTTGGATAGCCAAATATGGAAGGAAAGAAAAATAATATTTCATACATTTTTAATTTTACCTTTTATTAAAAAAAAACATTTGGATATATAATTGTATTGTATAATGGTAAAAAATAATGATTTTATAAATTAATTGATTTTATATGAAATTAAAATTTATATAATAATAAATATAATGTTAATACGAAAAAAATTCTAAAATTATTTTTTATATTTGAAATTTTAAAAAAATATATTTATAAATTGAGTTATATTTTAAATATTGAAATCTAACAAAAATATTTTTCAATAAATTTATTTTTTAAAATATTATTAAATATATTTTTAAAATATCTTTAAATACATTTTTTAAATATTGAAATGTAACAAAAATATTTTTTACATATTGAAGTATTATCTGGGAATTATCGAGTGAAGATGAGAACAAATGAAGCAACTTTGGTCCTAGTAATTAGGGGGAAGCAAACAGGCGGTTCGGTATGTTCAGTTCAGTTTTTTACCAAATTTTAATAAACCAAATTTTTTATTCTTAAAATTGAACCGAACGAAAATTTTTTAAAAAATCAAATTAAATGAACCGATTAAACCGAAATTTAGGTGTCTATAAATCGAACTGAATCGATCTTATAAAAAATTCAGTTTGTTTTAATTAAATTACATGTATTTTAAATTTGGTTCGATTCAAATGAGTTTGATTTATTAATTACTTCAGTTAATTCGATTTTTTATGTTTTCTATCTAAAAAACTGAACCAAAAACCGAAAATATAATTTTTTTAAAATTATAACCGAATAAACCAATTTTATTAAAAGATCAAATCGAACCGAACCGAACCAGCTCGATTTGGTTGATTTTTCAGTTTAGTCTGATTTTTGCTCGATTCTGTAATTTTTTACAATGTTCAAGGGCAAAATGATCATTTCAGTAAAATCCTCTTATTCTTTCATATATTTTCCCTCCCCTCTCATTTTGCCTCCCTTCCCAAACAAGGGATTTTACTTTTTCTCTTTTATTTTACCTCTTTATTCTCCTTCTCCTCTTATTTTCCTCCCTCTCAAACACAAGCTTAGAATTTTGATCTAATAGTTAACGAAGTTAATTTCAATAAACATGTTGAAAAATTGTATATGAGTGCACTATTATTTTATGTCAAATTTTCATACCTTTCACACAATTAAATTGTTTGACACATAATTAATTGGTTTAAAATAAATGTTCAAGAATCCAGTAGATTTAAATTAAAAATTAAAATATCAAATATGTCAAGATAGGAACTAAGAGGGCTAATAGGCATTTCACATGAAGTTAAAGGAGTTACATATGCATTTGACCTGTGGGCGGCCTTCTTGATTAAACTTTGTAGGAAACATCTATCGTCCCCTTCATTTTGTTATTTTATTTCATTGATCCTTGTAAAAAGTAATTTAACTAATATGAGCTAGGTTAATCAGTCAACATATCTAGATCAATTCATTGCATAAAAGATTGCTCAGCCATGAATAATATATTTCTCAAAAGATAGTATATATCTATCTTGAAAGTCATAACTATTAATATTTAAGTACATGTGTTTCAGA
This sequence comes from Omphalea diandra, assembly GCA_949677035.1. NCBI lineage: Eukaryota > Viridiplantae > Streptophyta > Magnoliopsida > Malpighiales > Euphorbiaceae > Omphalea > Omphalea diandra. The sequence goes on along the minus strand of CATIWR010509671.1, from coordinate 4,709 downwards.
AGAATAAATTTTTAGCTTTCTAAAAATTTTATTTATTTTGAGAATTAAGGTCTTTAATTCCCAAATCAAATAACTAAATCTTTCAACTTCATGAATTTGTACCATGAAGATCTTTTTTAACAAAACCATTAATAAAAAATTAATGAAAGTCTAAATAAATATAGAAATTAAATCTTTAAACCATTTTGGCTGGTTTATTTATATTTGAATTCAAGCTTGAGCTAAATTAGCACAAAAATCTTATTTTAATACATTTTAAATAAAAACGAATAATAATTTTAAGGTCCATTAAAGCTTTGAATTTAATAAAAATTAATTTAATCTCAAGTATGAATGATTTATAAAACTATTATTTTATCATTATTTAAAATATAGTAAAAACTAATATTTTTATATTAATTTAGACTAAAACTTAATTTTGAATCTGATTCACTAATCAATATAATTCAGAGGTGTAATTTGTATGTTTATATGGACTTCCTTTATTCTTATTAATAATTCCATTAAAACAAGATTTCATAACACAATTTTGTAAAGTTAAAAGGTTTAATTATTCAATTTTAAAGTTAAAGAACTTAATCTTCAAAACATGTAAAGTTTAGGAAGGGTTTCTATATTTTTATCATATAAATTATATATTAAATCTTAAAATTGTCCATTGATTGTATAGGTAATTATATTACATACATAAAATTTGTACAAATGTATTAAATAAACAAATATAAGTCAATTCTTGATCCAACCCTATCTCAGTTTGATTATTACTTAAGAACCATAATCGAAACTAGATATTATTTACACTATATTTAATTTAAGGGTTGTTTGATAATTTAATTTAACACTTAGAATTAAAAATTTAAGCATTCACCACTTTGAAAACTTGTTTGATAACTTTATTTATCTATTATTTAAAAAATTCAGTTCAATTAAAATTCTCTTAAAGCAACAAACTAAAATTTTTAATTTAAAATTATTATTTGATACATTCAGCTAAATAAATAATAAAATATTTTTATCGATGTTACCTATATATTCTTAACAAATCCATAAATTCTCTCTTAAAAATAAATATTTTTTTGTATCTTTTATTTATATCTCTGAAAATATAGATACTCTACAAGATCTTGACGAAAAATGAAATATACACTTTTGAATTAAACTGATTTTTTATATGATTTTATTTAGCAAAACTTTCATGCAGCTCTCTCTGTTAGGATTTTAAATACAAAATACATCTAAATACAAAAATAATAATTCATAAGTATTATTAGATTGAAGTTAGGAATTTATGTATTATGGATTTATATATAGCAATTAGATGAGTTCGAGAATTTAGATAAAATTGTCACTTAATAATTTTAAGTACTTTGATAACTATATTTATCAAGCAAATTAATTAAATTTAGCATTTAATTTTTAGTTCATATTGAACAATTATACAATTAAAAAATTTTAACATTTAAATTATTTATTATTCAAAATTTAACTCTTAAATTTAAATTTTATTTTTATCAAATATCACTTCAATTTAATGTTAATATTTTTTTGCTTATTTTTTATTTTAATGCTTTTCTATTTAATTTTTAATTCAAAGTCGAAAACCCCGGAACCGTGCAGGGCGCTTTGTCCATATGTGGTATGTGGTAATATTGTCATTACATATTGGGTCCACGTGAGATGCATGTGTCATTTGTCCGTGACATGAGAGTTCTTGCATCGGTATCCATTCGCCATTTGCAAAATTTGACATATGGAAGTAAACCAGTTAGTCAAACAGCAACAAAACACTTGTCACTTGATGGAGCCAATGATGTTTCGGCAGTGATGAAAGTGCCGTAACCGTAGTAGTAACTGAACTGAATTACTATTTCCCAATAATACCCTTCTCTTATTTTACGGTTCTCACGTGCTGTTGCCTTTTTAAGAGTATGAACGACTTTTGATGAAAAATAACTCTCTTTTAGATGAAAGGATCTCAAGATTTTAACAGAAATAAAATAGAGAAACTTAATAATATATTTTTATAAATACAATAATATATTAAGGTAAACTTAAAGGTATATAATAGCAATTAATTCTTTTTTAATTAATAAATAATATATTGTGCAAATAATATATATATTATTTATACATATATTTATAAACATTAATAAAATTAAATATTTATTATAAAATATGTAATTAAATAAATAATATTTAGTGTTTAAAATAATAGTATATAAAAAGTATTATTAACCATATTTTTTAGTTATATATTTTTTTAATTCTTTATAATTCTTTATTTCTATTTATATCTATTTCAATTAGGTAGTTTACACTGTAAATATTAAACAAAAATTTTATTCATTTATGTATCGAATAATTAACTTGATAATTGAAAATTTTTATTGCAAATAAATTCTAATTTAATAATTAATAAATTTTTATCTCAAATAAATTCTATAATTATAATTAATAATTGTATCTTGATCTTTCATATATTTTCTTGAGCACCTAATGGTTAATAAGAAAAAGATAAACATTAGAAACAAAAAAGGTAAAATTATGGTGAAGATTAACAAAATGTCAGTTTAAGTTTGAGAAGTAAAATTATTATAGTGGAAGTTTTTAATTTAATTTTAATTGAATTTTTTAATTTTTAATTTAAAAGATGACTCTAATATCATTAAAGTGAAAACTCATTAATTCAATTTATTTCAATAAACAAAAGATAATCATGTTTTTTAAAGAATATATAAGATAATCATGTAAATTTTGATTTGATTTAACTTATCATAATCAATTAATTTTAATATAATTAACCGTACGAACAACTAGCAATTCATAAAATTTTATATTTAAAAGTTTTTTATTAATATACACAAATACATACACATATTATAAATATAACACACTCATTCACCTATGATAATTTTGTAAAAGTGTGTTAATATATATAATCCATACACGTACTTTTTTGCAATTAACATGGAATCCCGAAAAATTAGCTCATTTTCCAATTCTCGTGAATGAGAGACGCCACAACTCATACGCTTACATATTTATTTATTTTTTTTATTAACATACACAAACACACACAAATTAATATTTTTTTTTTATTAACATACACAAACACACACAAATTAAGAATATGACACACTATTTCATAAAATCATGATAATTTTCAAAATTTGTGCTTAACCTATATAATCTACACATATACATTCTACAACTGATATGAGATGCAGAATGACCTTTAAAAGTTAAACTATATGAAAAGTTATAATTTTGAAATATCTATTATCTTTGTCCATTGGTTTCACTTGATTGTATTATTAAATGAATCCATTTATTTAAAAGAAAATAATGATTTCTCTATCCTTAAAAAAGTTCGATAAAATGTTTCTAAATATTTTAAAATTACTGTTGTTTTTGTAAAAAATAATTTTATTAAATAAGGTTTTGCTAGCTTTAAAATTAAAATGGATATAATTGGAAAATAATGATTTAATATGTTTTTTTTGATATTTTGTTAAGGGTATCATGAAGCTAGTTTACGCATCAATCAGTACTAAGGTTTTCTCGGATCTATCTTAATAATGTACTTCTCATATTAATTTGGTATCATTCATAAATATTCATTATATATAATAAGTATTAGCCTTAGAAATCAAAAATAGAAAATTAATAAATGAGCAAACTTAAGAGTAGAGCTATAAAATAATTTAAGCAACTCGAAATTGAGTTGGTTGCAGCTCATGAAAAAACTCATTGATTCTTGCTTGCCAATTAAATAAATCAATTACAAGCACAAATTCAAACTTTAAACTTGGTTTGAAAGCACGAAAATTGAAATATATTTTTAATATAATTATTTTTTATAAAAGTCTTTTTTAACATAATTTTTATTTGATATTTATAAAAATGATTAGAAAAGAAGTATATATAACGTAAGAAATAAAATATAAAAACTTATCAAATTAAAACTACTATATATTACTATATAGAAATATAATTATGAAATAAAATAAGCATTAAAAATATATAATTTTATTGATAATTAAGCTTGTAAATATATTTGAACTCAATCAACAATTTAACAAATCAAATTTGAATAATAAATTTAAATTCGGGCTTAAAATAAAAAAATAATTTAAGTTTAAGCATAATAATACTCGCCTTGGCTTGAATAGACTTAATTACAATCCTATTAAGAGGCAGAGCTACGCTACATTCAATATTGAATTTAAAACAATAAAAAATGTTTTATACAAAAATCTGTATGTTTGAGTATTGAGCCATAAGAACTTACATTTGACCCTACTATTGACCTCAATTATACTTTAAATATTGACATACTAAAATTTATTTTTTGACAAAAAAAAATTATAAATGCTCATAATAAATACCTTATGCCTTAGAAAAATGAAAATCTCGAATATGCTATAGTGATAAATGCTATTTACACTGTAAAATAGAAAGTGATAAATCCCTAATAAAAATGCAAATAACAAGAGCTAATCAATTACGTTTTATTATTTGAAGAATTATATCAATTATTTTAATTGATACCCTTATTGGTTTTTTCATTATATATATATATATATATATATATATATATATATATATATATATATATATATATATATATATATATATATAAAAAAATATTTAAATTTATTATATTGTATAAAATTATATATATTTTTTAAAAAAAATTAAAATATAGA
>CATIWR010509581.1:0-21631 GCA_949677035.1 Omphalea diandra | reverse complement strand
ATATATATATATATATATATATATATATATATATATATATATATATATATATATATATATATATATATATATAATAATAATATCATAATTAGAACTAATTATGTTTTTAATTATTTATGTAAATAATTATAATTAATACTTATGATATATTTATATATTAATATAACTATGTGTTGTGTAATAATAATAATAATAATAATAGTAATAATAATAAGTATATGTACATAGTTTAACTACATACATACATACATATATGTGTGTTATGTCAAGTTTACAACAATGCTTGCTAAAATACCAAAATTAGATCAAATTTATATAAATTTTAGTCTGATGTTGACTCTTCACTTGGATTTTCAATTTAAAATTAATTTCAATTTGATTTTTTTTAGTTCAAGAAATTCTGAGAATCACGGCTCATTTATATATATAGTAGGAAAAATAAAGCATATATTGGTTAATTAATATATATAATTTTATAATGTAGTATAAATTTTATTTTAAAATTATAATAAAAATTTAAAGTTATAGCATGTGCAACACATAAATTAATCACTAATTATTTAGTAATTTCAAGAGGTGAGGTCTCCTTGAGACTAAAATATGCTTCTTCTTCTTTTTTTTTAAATAATATTTTTTAAATAAATTATAAATAATTTAAATCAATTCAAATTTAAAAATTAATAAAAAAAGAATTGATCTGTTTATAATTTGATATGATATATTAATCTCAATCCAAAAAATAACTCAAATTAATTCAACTCGAAAATAATATACGTGAACTCATCCTACCCAAAACCATTTGCTATTATAGTAATGATTCTTTGCAAGGGTATGGACCATGTGGTCATTAGCCAAGGCAAAAAAGAAAAAAAAAAAAAAAAAAGGCAGACTGTACACATGGAATTGGGAAGGTCCAATTAGTATGGCAGTTATGGACATCAAGCAAACCCATAGTTAATTTAAATATAGTAGCTAGCTACCACTCCTTAATGTATCCAAGAGATGGTAATGACAATTCTTTCTCTCTCTTTAGTGGAGAGTGAAGTAGAACTCTAGAAATTGTTTCCCTTCTTTTTCTCTCTTAAAAAATTAGGACTACTAATACTATTGGTTGGCCTAATGAATAACTGTGTTTCTTATTTGATTAAAATAATGATAAACAAATCTTCTAAATATTTCACTTTCTTAAGTAAAAAACAAAAATATTCCTTTTTTTTTCTATATAAAAAAGTAGCACTCAATCAATTCAATAAACCTAGGATATAAATAATCAAAGACATTAATAATAAAAATAAAAAGTATAATTAAACTTTACACAATGATGTGAATATTTCAATTTATTATTTAGAAATTAAACTTCTTTTTACGTGACTTGAAAATTATTTTAAAATCTTAACTTCTTTAAAATTATTTCAGTATCTTACCATTGTTTGAATGAAATTTTTATTGAAATTATTGTAGCATCTTAAAGATTGTTTTAGTATCTTACCATTGTTTGAAAGAAATTTTTATTGAAATTATTGTAGCATTCTGAAAATTATATTCGTTGTATACGATAAGCTACCATTTTTTTAAAATTAATAGACGCTAACTTCAACTAAAAAAATAAAAACAACACTTGTAAAGAGAAAAAAGACACTCTAAAAAAAAGAAAAATCTACTAAGAGTATATGGATCCATAAAATGAAAAAAATAAAATAGATCTGTTAATAAAATTATATGTTAAAACTAATAAATGAAAAGATAAAAGAGAAATTATTGCAATTAACAGCTTTAAACTAAAATGAATAAAAAATTTCAGAGAAAAAAGTTAAAGAGATAAAGATAACCTTGATAACCTAAAGAAATTAATTTTAACTGATCCATTTGATTCAATAATTCATTGATTGAGATGCCAACAATGCATTCATTTTAATTCTTTCATCTAATGATTTAAGGAGGGTGAGATAGTTTAAAAAATTAGGGAAAAAAAATTTATCTTGCATAGAACACTCATTATCCCTGAGAATAAATGAACGATTGTGACATTTTTAACAAAAGTTTTACCTTCTCTACATTTTTTTTTTATTTGATATGATCCTAGCCTCTTCACTTAATCTCTAGAGCAATTATGGCATTGAAGAAACATAAAAATTAGGTTAACAAATATATATATATATATAAACAATCACACCCATTTTATTTTATTGAACTAAGATAATGATATTATGGCTCTGTTTGAGAAAATTAGCTGATAATTTAGTCAATAGCGGAGTTTCACTTCAATTTTGAGAGGGATCAAGTTTAACGCTGTAACAAGAATTTTATACTACATGAGTGTTTCAATTTTGAGGGGGTCAAATTTATATATTGTATGAACATTTCAATATGTGTATATATACTAAATGAATATTTCATTGAAATCTGTATTTAAAAAGAACTTTATCATTTAAAAAAAAATTAGGGGGGCCATGGCCCCCACATGCTCTCCTATAAACCGCCCTTAAATCTAGCTAGTAGCTAATAATTTTGTTGTAGTTGGTAATCTAGCTGATTAATATAAAAGTATATGGTAAAAATAATTGAAAACGTAACTAAAAAATATAAAAGGACATGCTTATGTCATTTAAGTAAAAAGAAAAAAGGATAAAACGGGAAAAAATATTATAATCTAATTTTTTTCAAATAATCTAGTTTATCAAACAAAATTTATTTATCAAATTAGTTTAAATTAATGATTAAATTCAATTATAATCTAATTTTGTCATGTCAAATAAAGCCTATATATAGTTATGAGTTTAAACTATATTTTAAATTTAAAAAGTTGAGCAAATGACTACTCTAAACTAGTTTCTAATTTAATTTTCACATAATTTTTCTTGAATAAATGATTTTCAAATTAGTGCCCAATTTACTTTCCAAATAATGTTCTTGAATAAATATTTTTCAAATTAATATCTTATTTAATTTTCCAAATAATTTTCAAACTAATAACTAGTTTCAGACAAGACTTGAATTTAAAAGATATTAAGCCAAATACAATTTTTTTTTTAGAATCAAATACGAATTTTAGGATAATAAGGAGCAAGAGAAGAATCAAATACGAATTTTAGGATAATAAAGAGCAAGAGAAATACTACGGGAGAGTACACTTGCGAGTTCAATATATATATATATCAAAATAAAGAGTTGATGTGTTGAAATCTCCTTATATTTATGCTGAGATGGCAACACAAGATTTGTTCAATTTATTTCAACAAACAAATATATTAATGACAAATCATTCATAAATTTCATTCAATACATACCTTCTCATTTTCTTTGTATCTTATCAATTTTTCTTAAAACCTCTTTATTTAATAAATACTCGATAATATATTAACTCACATCATAATCATATGTCTCTTCAACAACTTCAAACTATGATATACTATATAAATCATTTTATCACACTAATTTTGCTTCCTAATATTCATCTACAATAAAGTAATTCAAAGTTCTCTTACAAGAAAAAAAAAGTATTACATTAGTAAATTTGTGTATTTATTTTTATAAATAAAATATTTCCTTTTACAAATGAAAATTTTAAACTAATTAATTTGGTAATATAATGAGATAATTGGAGAACTATATCCAAAACGATATCAATCAAATGCATTAAAAATATTTGATAAATATCATTTTCTAAGAAAACATTTGTTGTATCTTTTACCCATTGAAACCCAACTCATCATAAAAATTGAACAACCTATATGACTCTCTATTCGTGCTATTATTACCATAATTCACTATCATATCTATTGTACTGTTGTTATTGATAACTAATTTGTTATATATGGAGATACCTTAATTTATAGGTTAATATAATTAAGCATTTTCTTAAGATTTTATCCATAATTTTTATGTATTGGTTCAATAACTCAAATAAAGTTGAAATGATGATTCGTAACTCAAAACATACTTTTTGATATTTATTAAAATTCTTTTACTTTTAAATTATTATATCATGTATGATTAACTTTTATGAAATGGTATTTAATTACATTTTATTTTGTAATAATTTTCTTTCAATTAGATTTTATGATATTATAATAATAATTTAAAAAATATAAATATGAATAAATAATTTAATACAAGTTTCAAACCACGCAAAGCACGGAATATCTCTTAATTATCATAATAAATAAAAAACTTTAAAGCTATATTTGGTGGACAAAATTAAAGCTGTCATATAATGGTAACTGCATTATATTTTTCTTTTACTACTTTATTTGATTATACAAAAGAAATTTTATTGTAATATAATACTAATTATGTTATATAATTAATTTAATTTAATTCTTGTAACATTCCTTCTCATAAATATTTCATTTACCACTACTATTTTAATGAAGGTTGTCACTCTTGATTTATATTATTACTATTACCACCTTTGATCGCTACTATTACCACCTTTGATCCCCACTACCATGATTTTAATTTCGATCATTATCATTAAGGATAGCCTTCTAATCACCATTATTATCATCATTACCATTTAAATGTTATTATCACACATCATTATTGTAAAAATTACCCTCATTTTGTAATTATTAACTAAATATAACTAAAAATAAAATTTGTGATTTCACTTCATCACATCAATATTAATTTTGGCATCAAATATAGAATTATAATTCTTATTACATTATATTTTTCATTTTATTATATTTTATTATTATTTTATTACATTACAATTGTTTAAATTATATCAACATATATTATATATGAATAAAGGGTTATGCCCTAGGATCTATTGTTATGTTTGATAGGATATAATCAATTGTAATAGAATATAATAAAATACAGACTTATTGAACTATTAAATTAAAACTTTTTTTTATTGCACCATATTATATTTGATTACATCATATCAATGATAAGTGTCTCAGATTCAAATCTTACCAAAAGCAATAGCTACCTTTATGATTAAAAATCATCTCATCTTTCACTACTAATTATTAACTTTATAACTAATTAATCCTATAGGAATATCTAACCGCACGCCATCGTATAAAAAATGTATGTTATATATGAATTACTCTTGTATACATCACTTGTTTAATTGTAGTGAGACTATGCACACTCTAATATTTGGTGCCGAATGACATACATTAGTATATTCAATTGGAATTGAGTTCAGGTGACACACCAACAAATTAAAACGTGTGATTCCATTTTCTGGTATAGATAGAGAAATTAAATTGGTAGGGCACATGCATAAACAAATATATAGGGTTTGCACGCTGTTGTTGGTGTGGTCCTATTGCCCAGTTGTGAGTTGTGACAAGCTGTTTAGGGTAAAATGGGGGGTTGCAAAACCATTGGGGTCCCACACCCAACTAAGCCTTTCATTTCTTGCCCCATATTCCTCTCCTCCTCATTTTCCCTCTTTTGTAATATAAATAAGTGGCCGCTGATTACATAAATATTTGCAGCAGACTGCAGACATATGGGTTCCATCCCAATCCTCACCATTTCAACACCTCTCTCTTAATTTAAAGCTAATTAAGCTTTTCACCAGAGTTGCAGTTGCAGAAGCATACAATTGAGAAGAGGGTGGTGTGTGAGCAAGATGGAGAAGCAGGGCACGTGCATTACTAACTCTCATGCAACACACACATTTTCTTCCCAATTAAATGGTTGCTGTTATCATCTTCATTGGAGTTAGTCCTTCATGTGCCCGTCTTCGCCATCATGACCACTGCACCTACCTGCCTATTGCTTTTATATCAATCGGACTCCCATATCAGAAAAGCTTCATTTCATTTCAGGTCAGTCATATATATATATATATATATATATATATGTATGTATGTATCTATGTATGTATGTATGTATTAATCTCCAACACCCATATCAGAATTTTTTTTGTTTTCTTGAATTCTCCAAGGATCAAAGGAGCAAAAAATTCCTCTTGTAGTGATCACATATAGCTAAATTGTGTGACAAGAATAGGGATAAAGATCAAGAAAATAAAGATGTTCATGCCGTATGTAGCTTGCAAACCAGTCAGGTCAGTGTCAATTTTTTCAACTATATATTGTCATGGCGGATAAAGAAAAAAACTTTGACTGAATTATTAGATTTCTTGTTTAGTGTCATTATCAGAAAACATGAATTCCATGACTGCTAAGAGTCATCCCTGCCTGCTAATTTTTTTCTTCTCCTTTTTTTTTTTGGGAATTAATTTAATCAAAATTTTGTGGAGTTTAAACTCGCCATCTCAAAACCCTGAAAAGCCACTAATAGTGCTCGAGTCAAAACTCATTGATTCCTCTTCTCTCTAGCTATGGCTCATTTGATCTATTGATATACACAGTAGTTTTTATGCTGTAGAAAATTGGAATTACATATTCAAGGTTTTGTGACACCAGCTTTTCATAAATTGCATTATATATATATATATATATATATATATATATATATATATATATATATATATAAACAATAACAAAGCTGGTGTATACTTGAATGATTATTTGGTTAATAATAACAACAATTTTTAGGTTCATTCCAATACATGTCTAATTATAACACAACCAACGAAAGAGGGTAGTAGCTAGCTCGGCATCCAAGGTTCAAATCACCATCAAGCCAAAATTATTGGTGGTGGCCCTTTTTTATTATACTACCCTATAATTTCAATTTACTCTGCCACGGTAAATTGTATTTAGACAGTGTGGTCCGGTTAGTTGCTGTTATAGGAGTCGCAACAAGTTAATTACAAAATTAGTTCTTGATAGGAGAAGAGAGAAATTATATAAACATTTATTAAAGAGAGCTCCACCATCGGTGAGGATATGGTCTCGAGGCATATTGTACATGGAATAATTAAACGATCAGTCACATAGAAACTAATTAAGTTATTCCATCTAAAAATGGTGCCAAGCAAAGCATGCAGTAATTGTTTTCTCCACTGCAAGTGGTAGAACAATATTATACCTAACTATTTTACATGAAATTCTCTTCTTGTTTTATAGTTCTATCTTTATAATTTTGGTAGGATATGTCACATGAGCTAGTTGCTCTCATTGTTTGCCAATAATATAATAGTTGGTTGTAACTTAGCCAAAGAAACGTTTCCATGGAAGAAAAGAAGAAAATGAAGGCTTATTATCAGGAATAGGTGCATTTGGTACCCCCACCAAGGAGACAGTACAAGATAACAGCCATATGTTTCGCCCTTCACTTCATCCACGTCTGAATGATAATGAAAACCCACAATCACAATACATACGTATATATTGCCTTAACTATATCTTTTGTTTTCCCACACCACAGAATTTTTGCTTAGATGTGATTGGAATCCCACTTTACAAGTTCATGTTCGCAGTATTTTTTGTTCCTTCTTTTATTGTTTAAAAAAAAAAAAAAAGAAAGAGAGAGCGAGAGATAGTCTTTCACTCGAGCTAGATAAGAGCATCTTGATACAAGTACACAGATGTTTCTTGCAATAATATAAAATTATCATGTACATGTGCTGTCTTTTTTATTTTTCTTTTCCCTCTTTTGTAATTTTATTTTCGTTTAGATATTTATTTTTTGTTTTATCAATTTTAATACCAATAAACTAAATGCTGATATTATCATGTATTTATGATTATAATTCATTCATCCTCAACTCAAGTATATTAACAGTAAATTGCAGTAATCTTTCTAATATTTGCCTCCTCCTCTCTCTCTCTCCCTCCTGTCTTTGATGATGTTAATGTCACATAAATTGAGATTTCAGAAATTAAAATTTGGACAGTGAAATTAGATTGATAAACAAGCCAAATCGAGGACTTAGAATCAAATAATTTTTAGATTACATTTTTTCTTAATTATTTAACTTGAGTTATTTTCAATTTTTGAAGAGCGGATTACTCATAATTTAAAATTTTTAAAATAAATAAATATTATTTTAATTTTAAATAAATTTTGAAATTTTTTAATAATTTAAATTAAATTAATTAGATTGTTCTGCATCAGAGTTAAATTTAATTTAAAAATTTTAAATTTTTTATTTTTCTTGAATAAGATAAACTCGAATCATTTTCCTTAAATAAGTTCGGATCCAATAAAAAATTGACACGTAAGTGGTTGGTGAGGCGCAACAGGCTGGTGCACATCAGCAGCCTAGGAAACCATATTCAAAACTATCAGGTAAATTGGCATATTTTGAACAACTGATGTTAACCCTTCGTTTTGTTACATATCGGATAGGGATATTGATCATTAACTCAACCACTTATATACGCACCAGAAAATTAAGGAATTATTTGGCATTATTATTTTCAATAGCTGAATTTGAAATAAAATTTTTTTTAAAAAAAAATTAATTAATTGATTAAATTTTTTCAATATGAATAAAAAATTAATTTTTAACATAATTAATATTTAAAAATTTTATCATTATTTGAATTAAGTTATTTATATTTTTAACGAAAATTTAAAAATATTTTTGAAACCTTAAAGAAATTGTTATTTAACGAACAAAATCAAATTTCCACGATAAAAATCATAAACGAATTGTCAAAGAAAAGTAGTCTGAAATAGACAGAATACTGCCCCTTATGATGCTTCAATTCAATAACAATGAATTTGGAAAATGTGGATAGAAAATTATTGTTGCTATTATTAGAGTTGAAAGAAACTTGTCATCAGAGCCACAAATCTTAAAAGATTTGGGTATGGGTACCATGGATTGCTCCAAAAGCTTATTCTTATTTCAATTCAATCAACAGCACACATCAGCATCAGTGACCAACCGACCATGGATTATTGCTTTGTTGTATCACAAATTTTGGGGAAGCTTAGGAAATTAAAAGTTGCTTCTCATGAATTTCAATCAACATATTGAACCACGACAGTAACATAAGCTTAGTGATCGAGTGTCTATGTCTGTCTATGTTGATGCCGCAACATCCCTCACTAAAGAAGAAAAGTTTACTAGTTTTTCATATTCTAAAATAAAAGATACAGATTCACTATTGAAAATATTCTAAGCAACTCATATTTTGGATATATGCAGCGTAATTTCAATTCCTTCCTCTCTGACTTAGGCACATTAAAGGAAAAGGAAATTATGCCCCTCGGTGGGACTGCAGGGACTGTAAATAATAATCAATAGTGGTACGGGCAGTAGCAGCATGTGAAGTCCAATCACACATAGCTCGATATTGAACATTCACAAGGCAATCAATGAAAAAATCCAACAGGGTTTTCACTACAAGCAGCGGTAAGGTGAATTTAATACTATAGCCAATCCTCCAAAGCAAGCATCATATATACCCTCAAAGAACTGAATTTGATTCTTTATGATTCCAAAAAATAAAGATTATTCTGCAAGTTCGATTGCTAATTTGTCAAACAACACTATAATTCCCCATATATGATATTATATTACAGTTATATTTTTAAATATTTAAATAATAATTTCATTAGTGTATAATTATTTATCAGTTTAAATAATTTTTATTTTAGATAAAATTATCGCCAATAATTAATAAATTACAGAATTTAAAATTTTATACAACAGAGAATACCGTATACGTTATTCTATAATTCACCCTCTTATAAAGCTAGTCATTTCATAGTAACAGTCGGAAGTGAGAAAATGAGATTAAACCAAATACAATGCTGTAATTCATTTAGTTCATTGTCAAGCAATCACTCATTGACGCAAGATTATGATAAAAGTAGAGGCCTATCTCCATCATGCAAGAAATGGAGGACAGACAGAGAACATAATCCTGTAACAATAAATGTCAGAACACATTACATACTAAAAAATCACTTGGTTTGGCACTGTGGTCTGCAAATCAGTTTTTCAATTTTATTTTTTAGAGTTCTGAAAACTGCTTTTTTAAACAAAGAATTAAATTGATGTTTTTTCCATAAGCAATTTAAATTTTTTTTTTTTAAAATTACACTGCTTTTTTAACACCCATCAGCAATCTTAAATGGGCCCTTACAAGTTTGTAACTAAAATCTGGACCAACATTCATTCTTATGACATGGAAGATACCCTGCTTTAAGTTTAATAATATCCAAGCCCCATTTCTACCACAAGATAAGAACTAGATTTTTTGAGCTAAGTATAAAAGCCTGCTGAAAAAAAACATTGTACACGTAAGAGATGCAATTCAGCTTCAGAAAAATTAATCCCATACTCGTCCAGACTGCTGAAAAAGAGTACTTACCAATACTTCGCCTCCACATTTCATGGAGAAAACATGCTAAGCTTCAAACTAAGCTTCAAAATTTTAACAGTTTATTTGAACATTTTGGACATTCGTCCTTCTTCATATTTCCCACAGCTCACCTTCTAATTCCAAAACAGCAGCACTGTTCAATTTTGGAGCTCTGAAAAGGAAAGAAAATAGAAGCAAAGGGCATTAGTGTTGAACTAGAAAGTTAATAAAATTCAAGAAAAAATAATGAGTTCAAAATTAAAGCAGATAAGCAAGTTATTATTTGGTTAAAGTAGTTAATAAATGAAAACACACAACTCAAGTTCATCCCCAGAAAAGGCAACTTTACATCAGCAAAATTGGATATCAAATAAGACACAACAAAAAAAGACTACACATTGAGAGAACAGGGATCTGTGGGACTTATATTGATAGCTGCCCTTAGATAGGAACTGAATCCCTACCTGCTGTGAGGCTAGATGGTGTTGGCGAATAATCTGTTTGAAGGACAAATGTTAAAGGCCACAAGACAATAAATATAAAATCTTATCCTTATGTGATGGGTACCCGAACAAAGAGAATATTAGAATGCTAGTGATGTCAATTGATATTGATCAATTATTGAATGAAATATCTTGTCTTCCAAGAAAATGTTTGGAGTACTAAAGCCGTTACATGAGGTCTACTTAGCTTAAATGCCAGGCATGATTGCCAAAATTGAAATTTGGTCTAGTTGTGTGTTCTCAGTTCCCACTGCAGATAATGAATAGAATTAAGAGGTGCGCAATCATGGTGCCTATGATATCTATCTCTTCCTGTTTGTTAAATTTGTAAATTGAATTAGTAGTTTCTTTTCCTGCACAGGTTGGCAAAGATAAAACTAGAGTTGCCAAAAAATCAGGTATAGCATTACATAAGAACTATCAAATATATCTAGCTTAACGTGTGAAATATCAGCATCAAGGATGCTAAGCGCAAAATGAAATGCAATTACAGATTTGGAAGTACTTGGGATTCAAGGAGGCATACCATCAGAACTGCTTTGTTGGCCAATTGGATAGATCACGAACACAGCAGTAGTAGATGCTAGCACAATATATCTGGATATGAAACAGGAATCCAAGGGTGTTAAATCCATGTCAGTACCCTTTTGCAATAGCAACTTGAGCTTCAAATGTTAAAAAGGTGGCTTTGTAGTTTTTACCAGCTGAATGTTAAAAAACTTAGCAGAAGTCCAACAGGTCAGTCAATATATCACTACAAATTATCCTTCTGCCAACCTGACCAGATTTTCTATGCCCACCATGCAAATCAATGTTTTACTATCCATAACATTGTACCCAGTTAAGCAGAGCACAATAGCCCAATGAAATAGTTTTTCAACCATTTCTGCAGGGAAAATTAGTTCAGTAGGTCCATTGCTTAGGGTTCTGGCAATGTGGATGATTTTGTTTTTCTACCCACCAATCCAATAAAAGTTTCCTGTGCAAAATTAATATCAGATCTATAGCCTAGAAGAAAGGCTTCCCAAACCCTAACACTAGGAGTGCAATTCTTGCAAACCATGCTCTCAAGTAACTTCAGTGCTTTACATCTCAAACCGATTTGACACAATCCACAAATTATCTCATCAAATATCAAGCTGGGAGGGAAAAAACCCTTTTCCATTCCTTCCTCCAATACACCACAAGCTTCAATAACTTTGCCATTACTAGCCAAACCATCAATCATAACCTTGTATGTCAGCGTGCTCGACCTAATCCCTTTTGAACTCATCTCCCTCAAGAGCTCCCTGGCTCTGCTAAGTTCTCCACTCTTACACAACAACCCCAATAACACATTATAAGTAATCAAATTAGGTTTGCATCCCAACTCCTCCATACAAGCAACCATTTTAATTCCTGCCTCTACGTTGCCTTGCTTACACAAACTATTAATATAAACATTGTAAGTATAAACATCAGGAACCAAACCAAAAACAAGCAATTCATCAAACAACTCGTCAGCCTTAGAATAAAACCCGTTAGCAACAACCCCATTCAAAACCTCAGTATAGCAAACAATGTCAGGCTTAATTCCGTCACTTTTCATCTGATTCAAAACATCCAAAGCATCCATACCCATCCCTCCTCTAACTAGAAACCTAATCACATTACTATAATCCATCAATCCAGGACAAAATCCCAACTTCCTCAATCCCCCAAAAAACCCCATAACCTCATCAGCCTTACATTTATCCACCTGTTCACAAAGCGACCTCAGCAACAAAGAACAAATCTTGTCATCAACAACATCAAACCCACCATCACTAATCATGCAATTGAACACTTCAACAGCAAAACCCACCTTTTTAATTCTGCAGAGTGCAGCAATCAGCAAACGAAAGGTTGATTCTTCAACTCGAATATGCATCTCCCGACTCCTTAACAAAATACTAGGTATCATTTTGAGCCCTTCGCGGGTTCTACAAAGAACAGAAAGCAAATTATTGAGGGAATACGCTGATGGGTTGCATCTAAACTTGGGTATTCTATTAAACAGATCAACAGCTTTTTCTATTTGATTGGCATTACCGTAAATTTGAATAAGATGGGCCAGAATAGATTCGGGTGTATGGAAAGTTTCGAGTTTTTCGAGGTGGTCGAGAAGGGGAGGGATGTGGTGGTGGAGGAGATGGGGGGCTCTGGAGAGGGTTTTGATGAGGAAGTGATAGGCTTGAGGTGTGGGTTTAGAGTTGTAGATGGTGAAGGAGTGGAGAAGAGATGAAATTTGCGGCGATGATTGTTGTTTAAATCTCTGCATAGCTTGCTGGTAGTTGAAAATGTGGTGCCATTTGGCTCTATAAGGAGAGTGTGGCCATTTCCTGTGTTTTCTCAAGAAACGGGTGCATGTTTTAATAGAAGAAGAAGAGGATCTACCCATGTTGGAATTTGCAGTTTCAATTGGCCGAGGCAGCTTGGAGTTGCTGACAAAATTCTAGATCCATGGTGGGTTAGGTTTCGTTTCTTTGAGGAATGTTTCAACAACAACGTCAATCAGCGAATGCCAATAAGCCCAGCCCGGGCGGCGGACTTGGACCAAATTAATAGACCACAACGTTTTGATTTCCTTGTTTTGTATATTTTTATGTATACTAATTTTTTGCAATACATGTACTGAATTCTCAATTTAATTTTTTTTAACTTCACATATAATACTTTAAAATTCATTAACATGATCCAAAATATTAATAAAGAAATTTAAATGGATTTTGCATCATCGCAAACTGAGTTTAATACTACAAAGAAAAATAGACTTATATAGTATTAATTTTAAAAGTAATGTGAATGAATGAAAATTTTATATTTAAAACAAAATATTATAAATAAAAAAATAAAGATAGAATAAAAATTATTGCATAGGAAGTAAAAATGAGTCTATATGAAAAAATTGAATTCAGCTATCATATAATTCACAAATATGAAAATGCACTAAAAATAATTTAATTCAAGAATAAAATAGTAAAAACTCCTTAAATTTATCATAATTCACTATTTCATCCCTTATTTTATAAAAATATTTATAATATCCTTTTATTTTAATATCATTATATTATATAGTCATTTCATTAGTTTTAGGTGCCTTTTTCATTAGCTAAAGAGATAAAGACATGACATGACTTAAATTCCTTATGAGATTTGATAAATAGTTTTTCTATTTTATTTGAGAGAAATATTCCTTAATTAGGTTGAAAGATTATTTCCTATATAATGTAGGACTCGTATTTTAATGTTTTTTCTAATTAGTTTTGAATTTCTAGTATAGTAGAATGAAGAGGGAGCTACCTCTATAAATAAAAGCATTATAAGAAGCTTTCTTTGACTTTTACTTAAGATAGTAATGACTTTTCCCCGTTAATGTGAGAGGCTTGAGTTAAAAGAAATAGACCTTTATTCTTTTATTGCGAGAGCTTTTGCCCATTATTGTTGAATGGTTATAGGTTCCTGGTTGTCAAAATAGTAAATAATTTCATTATATTGAGAGGAAAATGAGAATGATAGACAATTTTATTTGCTATGAGTACTATGAATTATATATAGCAGTGTATCTTTTAATAACAATGGGTGTAATGAGTATGAGATGTTTTGAATTTATAGATGTAATTATAGTTGTTGATGCTACTTAAAGATGCACCCATGAACATAGCCTTATTAAAATGGTGAGCCACATAAAATATTATTGTTGTTTTATTGGCTTTATTACTTGATGATTTATACACTTTTCAGATGTTGTGAATGTGATATTGATGTATAATAAGTGCCTTAAGAGATTGGAAATAATTTTAGTGAGCTTGGTTGAAGGTAGAGATGTAGCCATATAAGTAGCACATATACAACAATATTGATGAAGATCAATGGTTTTGAGAAGAATTAACACTTAGATGGAGCTTTTGATGTAAAATCAAGAAAGTTTATGATGTGAAGATTAATTTAAGAAAAGTAGTAAGTTACATCCAAGATGACCTGAAGATTTCAAAAGTCTCAAGTTTAAGCATGCAAAATTGATGATTGAAGACACCCAAGAGTTTGAGGTATGTATGATTTAAGAGTTTTTGAGTTAACATAAAAATCTGTTATGATATTACTCAAATTTCTAATGAAACCTAAAAAAAGAGTTTTTCCATTTTATTTGGGGGAAATAGTCCTTAATAAGATTGGATGACTGTTTCCTATACAGTGTAAGACTCCTATTTTAGAGTTATTCCTAATTGGGTTTGGCTTCCTAGTTGGAATAGGATTGAAATCGGATCATTATAGAAAAAATTTTTGGCTTTTGTGCAAGGTAGTGAGGACTTTGCCTGTTAATGTAAGAGACTTCAGTCCAAGAGGGTGGGACCTTTGTCCATTATTGTTAGGCATTTGTCCACTATGGCTAGATGGTTGTGATTCATAGCTGCTAAAATAGTGAGTAGCTTGTGTATATTTAGAGGAGAATAAGAGGAATAAACTATTCTATTCACTATGATTAGTATGAATTATATCAAGTAGTGTATGGTTAAGAGATCTTTTAGATTTAATACAAGTGATGGATATGATGAGAGTGTTTTGAGCTTATAAATATAGTTATAATTATTGATTATAGTGAAATATGGCACCTGTGGATATATCCCCATTGAGAATGAACCATTTTCAGAGTTGGGTGCTTTTTTTTGGCTCGGTAACGGAACTGATATAATGTTTTGGCATGACTTATGGTGTGGTCAGTCGTGTCTTGGTAGTTAATTTCCTTATTTATCTCTCTTGACAAAGATAACGTAGTTGCAGAAATGGGTCAGTGGTCCATTGGCAATTGGAATTGGACTTTCAGATGGAGAAGAGTCTTATTCGAGTGAGAGGAGGGACTGGTAAAGGATTTGTTTGAGATGTTTGCTTAGTATGTTCCTAAAAGAGATTGCAAGTACATATTGATATGGAGATTTGAAACGTTTGGGGTTTTTTCCATTAAGTCTATTCGCAAAGAGATGAACTGTTATCAACAAATGAAAACACTTCTATAGATATGAATTTTAAGTTGGTATCTATTTTGGCTCCTTAAAAATTGAGTTATTCCTCTAGATGGCTTTGAAAGGGAGAACTACAGCAAGAGAACACTTGGGCATAATTGGTTTGCTGGATGAGACTGCTATTTGTTGTCCTTTTTATATTAATTACATGTAAAGTATGAACCATTTTCTACTATACTGCAATCCCATGTGGAAAATCTGGGCGAAATTCTTTATGTAGTGAGATGCTGATTGTTGTATTCCAGGAACCTTATGTGAGTTGTCTATCCAGTGGATTTCTATCGCTAGTTTGTGGCCATTACTTGGTCTGTGTGATTGGAGAGAAATAGAGAGGTTTTTAGACAAGACTCTCTCGATGATGCAAACCTATTTGATGTTAACTTGTACAAAATTTCCTCTTAGATTATTATGAGCAATCCTTTGAATTGAATGTGCCCCCCCATGATAGACAGTTGTCTTCTTCCTCCGCTTGATTAAAGGAGGTGATGCAGGTTCGTTCTTGTGAAAGGTTGTCTTGAGGCAAAGGCTCAGCCACCAAATTATGATTTAGTTGCCTGTGAATTTAATTAAAAAAATTGTTGCTGAATTTTTGAGGATAAAAATTGGGTTTGTGTTGGGAGTGTTTTAAGAAAGAATGATGATAATATTGCTGCAGTGTTTTACCTGACTTTGGACAAAATAGATTTGAGAACTGCTACCATTAGCGCTTTCATTAAAGCTCTTGAGACCTGCAAGTCTAGCCTTTCGTCAGTACTATGTAGTTTTGAGTTGGCTACTTCGTTGAAGGGTGCAGTTGTGGAATATACCAATCAGATTGAAAGAGGAGGTAAAGTCTTTTATTGTTGTTGTTTTTCGATTAATTTGTTTACTGTCAATACAACAAGAAAAGCTACTAAATCGGAATGTGATTTTATTGCCATTTTCCGATTCATCTTGCATTGTAGCCATTTCCGCAGTTTTCTGTGGATGCTATATCTGCCGGCTTTGGCTTTATTATCCCTGTAAGTTGTGCTCTGTATTAGTAATAATGTTGGTTGAGTTCATTTTTATCTAATAAATTTCATTTCTTATTATGAAAAAAATTTTCAAAATTAATGATGTAAAAGAAATGTAATCAGAGCAATTTTGATATTTTATATAAAATTAATAGTTAAACTGATAAAAAGGCTTCAAAATTAATGACGTCTAAATGTACATGTATTAAAATATAATTCTAAAAAAATACTTTTATATGATAAAAGATAAAATAGTAAATTATGATAAAATTTATGAGATTTTTTAGTATTTTATTTTATTATAAACTTTTTTTCATAGCATGTTGCAAGTCTAGAAAGACAAAATCTGATAATAATAATAATAATAATAATAATAATAATAATAATAATAATAATAATAGTAGTAAAATAAATTAAAAATTAGTGATTGGACGGAACTCAAAATATCCTGCAAGCGTGAAATGCCATTGCATGCCTATGCCTATGCAAAAGAATAAAAATAGTGAAGTGATATGTTGGTGAAAATTTTTTTTTGCGATAATAGGGATTGAATCTTGAAAGCAATGTATTGAATATCAACAGGTGGTCAAATGGGTTTTTTGATCAATTCTTGAATGAACAGATTTGATTGATAAAATCAGTTTGAATCAATAACTTTTCTTATAATATATATCTATTTTTCAAAATAAAATACAAAAAATGATAAAAAAAAATTTAAAAATATAGAGAAAATAATTAATTTGAGCAGTGCATAGTATATTCATCTAAGGAACCATCTCTACTCCAAATTTTTTTAGGAACTAAGGGACATAAAAATTTAAGTTCTCACCAAATTATAGCAAAAAATAAATACTTCTAATATAGTTTTTTATTTAATTAATCATTAATTAGAGCAGTTTGCCTAATACTATATCTTCTAAACTGCAGCCACAAAACTAAATTTGGTCGGAGTTAACATGTATATAAAACCTTATGTAAAATTTTAACTCAAAATTTCATGATTAAGAGAGTCAAATAAGTTCTACAATATACTGTTCATGTACAAACTTGTATTTCTCAGTTTTGCGTCACTGAAGCCCAATATAACATAGCATCAATATTATTCAGATGCAAAGGTTGCAATCATGTCATCAAGGGGTAATTTTCATACATGACAATCAAATTATGACTTGAATTTTATAATGGTCATATAATTAATTTTATTATCTTCAAAATCATTAATCTAATATAAGCATTTCATATTAATTTTTCATAGATAAAAGTCTAATTACTCCTAAACCTTTTTCAAAAATGGCATATTAGTCTAAATTAATTTTTCATTAATTTAATTTCTATAATAAAATTTAATAGTTATTTAAACTTAAAAATAATACACAAATAATAAAAAAAAAATGCATCATTTTTTTCCTAAAATATATAGACATAATTGTATATATTAATAATTCATACTTTCATTTTCTTTTAAAAAAATTTATCTTATATTAAAACTCAATTTTTTATATTCTTCAATTTGAAATTTAATAATTTATTTTTTAAATAATTAAATTATTCTAGAATTTATTTTTTAAAAAAATTAATTTTATGATTTCTCTAATAATGAATTTATATATTTTTGCTATATTGTATTCGTACATATTTGAAATATACATCCTCTAATGCCGATCTAGTGTATTTAAAGAATTAATTTTTATAAGTGTAACCTTAAAAATTGAACCAAAATTAAAGAAAAATTTCACAATAAAAATATTTTTGAAATAATTTATTGTCTATATCTAACAATTAAATTTATATTATATTTCATATTTGACATTGAAGATTAAAAATAATCTT
Organism: Omphalea diandra; assembly: GCA_949677035.1. Lineage (NCBI taxonomy): Eukaryota > Viridiplantae > Streptophyta > Magnoliopsida > Malpighiales > Euphorbiaceae > Omphalea > Omphalea diandra. The sequence goes on along the minus strand of CATIWR010509581.1, from coordinate 3,068 downwards.
CTAAGGGCTTATTTAAAAATTAAATCATGGTCAATAAAGAAATGCCCAAACTCTTTTATCATTGAGTGATAATATTAAAATCATAATAAATTAATTAAAATTAAAATATAAATAAAATATGATTATTTTATATGAGTAGCATGTTATTGTCATATATCAATGGTGTTGTTCACCCGTTATGATCAAGACATAAACGAGTCAATCATTCTCGATTAAGCCATTTATTTTATTTCTTCAAATTTTTAATCAATAAAAATCATTCATTTTTTAAAAAAAAAATCTAAAAAAGGATTAAAATAAATATAAATGTAAAGTAAAAATTAAATCTAAAAAGCCAAATAAAAAATATTTTGACATAACAATGAGGATCTAAATGTAATTAATTGGAGAACAGAGAATTATTATTGAGGAAAAAATGGCGTTTTACTTATTTATTTTTATATTATTTTAATAAATTATTAATTTAATATGAAACTTTATTTTTACTAAAATTTAATATTTCTATTTGAAATCACTTTTTTAGGAAAGTAAATTTTTGGATAAATAATTCTAAAAATATAAGATTTTTGTGTTTAATTAGATATAAATTTTTTTGAGAAATTCAAAATTAATATTTTAATTTATACATAAAAATTTTCAAAAAAATTAACATAAATTACTATCATGCCCCTAATGCTATTGCATATTTTTATTTAATTAATCTATACAAAACATCTTATACAATAAAATTTATTATAATAGTCCATTCATTAAATATAATTATAATATATAATATTGTAATACATAATAAAAATAATATTATCAAATAATATAATTTAATATAATTTATAGTTAAAATTAATATAAAATATAAATAATAATATCATATAATAATATTTTATAAAAATAATATTATAAAATACTATAATATAATACTATATCATAATATATTTAATAAATATTATTCAACAGTACTAAATAATTATTCTCTTATCTTAAAAAAGTACTTAATAGCTATAACATACTAATAATTCAAAATATAGTGTATGATAATAAAAATATAAGAAAATCTAAAAATAATTTAATTACTCAATGAACTAACAAGTGACTATAGTTTTTTATAGTTCAACAATTATTTTAACTATATTCTTTTTTTTAGAACTGATTTAAACAAATATATATGTTTTAATTTAACAAATACAAATACATATATATAAGGTTATATATGTTTATATATTACACTAATTAAGATTATATTACATTAGTATGACCCATAGGTTTAGGAATGTAGCTTTCCCATGAATGCAACTTTCTTAGAGCAAATTAAGCACCGAAATTCAATATTCCTAAACTATTTCTCTTGAAATTTTGTGAACCAAACACCCCCTCCTAAGTAGCCCTTAGATCTTTATATAGAAAATTAAATTAATAATTGGACTAATAGGTACGTTCTTAAAACAATTCAAGAGGACAATTGGATTTCATCAGTCGGAGAACTCATCTAAAATTGAAGTAAAATACTTATACTATGAAAAATTAGTTACATGACTATCCTAAAATTTATATCATAGTTTGATAACCATAAATATAAATTGCTCTGTCATCAAGCACCTGGCAAAAATTTAGAGAAACAGAAAATTTAATTTAATAATAAAAATTAGGATAAATGATATAGAATATATAAAAACTCATATGAGGAAAGAAAGAAACGGAGAGAAAGAGAATTTGGAGATAACTTACAAGATGAAGTGATAAGGAGGAGAAGAACAAAAGGCATCAGTAAGGAGTGACTGAGGAATGAGAAGAGGCAATGACAATGGGAGGTAGTGAGGAGTGATAAAGATTAAAGGAGAAGCGATAGCGATGGCAATGAAAGGCATTAACAGGAGTGGCGTTTGGAACCTTTGGTGATGAGAGGAGTGAAATTCGTTATCTGTTTTATTTTTCAATTTGAAACCTAAAAACGTCATTTTATAGAAATTAATTTTGTCGGGTTCAAGTTTTGAAAAGGCTATTTGCATAATGTCTTATTGCAATTATTGCATGTAAATTCCCACCATAACTACAAGCATATGCCATCTTTTCATGCGGACTCTCAAGTGGGGTATTGCATTATTGCTCAGACCTTAGCTTAGAGCATAGGGCCCTTCATTCAACCTCACCATTTCACACCACTCATAATGGGGTGTAATGGATGAAACCTTAATTTGCTTGTAATAAAAATTCCACGCAAAATAGTCTAAAAACTTGAGCATTTCAGTGTTTGTTTGTGTATGTGTTGTAAATTATTAAAATAAATATGTGATTTGATTGTAGTTTTATACTATTATACTCTCTATAGTGTAATCTATAGTGAGAAATAATATAATGAATGTGACGATAATAGAATGATGATATTACGTATGAATTACACTTTCAAGAGTGTAAACCATTATAAATGCTCTTAGATAGGTATAAAATCGTTCAGATTGAAAAGTTGATCTAATTGAGTCAATTTTATTTTTTAATTTAATTTAAATATATTTGATTTGATTTAATTTTTTTAAAAAAAATCAGTAAATTATTCAATTCAATTTTAATAAATAAATTTTAATTTAATCAAATTAAAGTAAATTTATTTATATTAATCAAAGTAAAATGGTTGAAATTTATTTAAATTCATTATTTATATTAAAATCTATCAAATATATTATTTATATTAAAATAGATATTATATGAAAACTATTATTTATATTAAAATATTTTTAAAATTATATAATTGAATCAAATCAAATTTGTTGAATTTGAATATTTATTGAGTTCGATTTAGTTTATGTTTTAAATTTTAATTTTTTAATTTATTAATTTTATGAGTTGAACCTACTGATTTAATCTAATTTTGAAAACCTAACTTCAAAAAGTCTCTATGCGTAGTGTCTTATTGCAATCATTGCATGTACATTCCCACAATAACTACAAGTTTTGCCATCTTTTCATGTGTACTATGGTATTGCATTATCGTTCACACCTTAGATAGGTACAAAACGGTTCACATTGGGAGTTGAAGAAGTCTAATGAATTTAATTTTTTTAATTTAATTTAAATATATA
>CATIWR010509526.1:0-38809 GCA_949677035.1 Omphalea diandra | reverse complement strand
TAAGGTTGTGTGTTAGCCATTAAAACACAAGTTGTAGTAAGTTGGGTGTGAGCTTGAAAACACCATTGAATTAGTAAAATACCCAATTGAGTGATTGGGGAGTGGATGTAAGGATTGTTTTGCCCGAACCACTATAAAAATATGTGTCCATTATTATTCTTACCTTCTCCCTTAATCTCTATTTTAAATTTTCTAAACACCAATTCAACCCCCATTCTTGGTGCCTAGGGACAACAATAATAAACTATAATTTGACTATGTTATAATAGATTAATATGATTCTACAAACACCTAAAATATATAAATTTATCACTAATTTATTTATTAAACTAAATTATAATATATTAAGGTAAAAATTTTACTTTTAGTTTTAGAGTATTGATGTAATTTTATTTTCAGATTTTTACATTTAATATATTTAAATTCAAAATATTAGATTTTATAATTGAGGAGAAGATTACAAATTTTATTTTTCAGGTTATAAGTATATATTTTAATTTTTCTATATTTATTTTTTATTAAAATTACTATTATAATTGAGATAGTTGTAGATATAACTTAAATAATATTACAATTTATATTTGTCCAAAATATGCTTATTTTATATTTTATTTATTGTTAATAAATTCTCAATTTTTTTAAAATTTGAAATAGATTTATGAATAACAATAAGTTATATATTCTCTTAAATTCAATTAATATTGATATAAAACTTTTAAAAATGAGCTTAAATGATGAAATCTTTTATATTTTAAACTTACTACTATTGAAAAATAATTTAATTATTGGTAAATTTATATCAATTTTATTTTTTAATTAAAATGAGACAAAATTAAAATTACAAGTTTGTAATTAAAATTGAAAATTGATTATTTATTTATAAATAAGCTGAAAGTTTTTAATTTTTTTTATTGCATATATAATATATGTAGAGTGATTTACTTAAGTGAAAAAGATTATATCTATATTATAGCCAATAAAATAAAATTATTTATATTCTGAATATAAATAACTAGATTAATATATAATTCAAAAAATTAGATGTTAGTAAAAATTTCATAAATATAATAAAAAGATGTAAATATTTTATTTAGAATGAAAATAATTTTAAATAACATAATTATTTTTTATTATATTTTATTTTCAATTTTTGAAAAATTATTTTCTAAAAAAATAGTTTGAATTTAGTCAAAAAATAAATATTTACTTTGATTTATTCAAATTAAATTTTTGAAATTTTGATTTTTTTAAAAAAAATCTAGTGGCAATAACAAATACTATAAGAAATATTATCTTTTTTATTTTACTAAATTTATTAATCATTAAATATAATGATTAGCAAATTAAGACATTAAAGATAGGAAAATTAAAATGAATTTAATTTTAAATGATAAAGATAAAATCTAATAAATATTTCTGTAGTTAAGTACTAATTATGATAAATATAACTAATTATTATAAATTAAAAATTTTAAAATAATAAATTTAATGGCTATTATTTAAAATGATATTAGAATGACCCTCATATTACTATTATTCTTTTCAAATCCAAGTAAAGAAGGTATTTGTTTATTGGGTAAATGGAGTCGTTCGTGGATGTACAAGTGTTTGAGTTTTGACTGGAAAATGGGAATAGAAGTCTTCCGAATCTGCCTACCAAGTTACGAAGCAGCGTCTTCATATTGCCTTGCAGGTACGCCAACTTGCCAAGCACGCAAGTCGTCACCTCACTCGAGTCCTTTTTTACTTAAATCTGAGCAAAGTTTTTTTTTTTGCTGGATATAAAATTAATTAATTTGAGCAAAGTATTTGAAATGGTTGGCAGTCTGCACAATAATTCAAATCTTGATGGGTAAGGCCAAAACCCAAGGATTAGCGAAATTTTCTTTTTTTTGTTTTTGCTCCTGAGGATCAGTTACTTGAAAATTTTCTAAATTGCTGTTTGTCTTTTCCATTTTAGCTCAAACTTATTTTTTTAATAAAATAATAATTCATTAAATGTAATTTGAATTTTAAGAATGTGGACATTGAAAAATTTTTAAATTTGATATTCATTATCCATCATTATAATATAAATTTTCATTATATTTAGTGAAAATTATAAAAAGTAATGAATTTTTAATTGTGTGGCTTATAATTTTAATTTCATATGGTAAAAAAAAGTTATATTTAAAAATTTATGAAAATGGTATTCTCCAATTGGACATCGTAATAGTAAAAATTGAATATTTTGATTAGAAGTCCTTGAGTTTGAATCTAGTAGATGCGATCTGGCATTTATGGGCAGGAAAGTAAGACCTGCTCCATTGTATAAGCAATCAACAAAAAAAATTATAATCCATTTAATTTCAATAATCATTAGCTTACATTTAGTATAAAAATTTAGTGAAAATATGTTTATATATTTTTTATCTAAAATTGAAGATAATTATGTGAATTATACTCATAATCAAAACAAATATGATAAGTTCACAAATTTCATGACATATCATATTTAAATTATGAACTTATTTTCATAGGTATAGTGGAAAGTGAAATGCGGCTGCTAATCAATAGTTATTTACTGAATTTATCAGTATTCAATAATAAAAGAGTGGATGCTTGAACATTTTATTATATAATTTTTTGAAAAGAAAAAAAGATAAATCATACAATTCATGTAATATATGAATTGTGTGATACAGTGTAATTTATTTTTTAAATATATTATTATTATTACTTAAATATGCTAATTATGCAGTATGATTAAAAAAATCTAGACTGCCTATACGAGTAATTATATATAATTATGTTATAGACAAATAGTAATTAAACATGAGTAGTTATATATATATATATATATATAGAAATATTTCTTTAATCTCATTAATTTGATATATAATTTCTTTTGCCATCAAATATAATAAAATATTTTCTATCATTTTAAAATTTCTGATGCAGCCATCTCATCAACGATCATGATGATGTCTAGCTAGGGTCGTTGTGATTGCGAAGTTTTTACGAGCGAGAGGAGGAAAACAAAAAGCTAAAATATTAAATAAATCTTTAAATTTATTTTAAAGTGATAATAAATAATAAAATAAACTTTTTCATTAAATTTATCTTTAAATTTGTATCATTTCATCCAAATTATTATTGATCTTATATTATTTCATCATAAAAGTCTTTTTTCATCAAAATTAGTTTCAACCTTATATTATTTAGTCTTAAAAATTTGAAATATTAGCTAAAAAAAATGTGTATGTTATAAACGTAATTTAAAAGAACCGAATTCAAATATACTTTTACAAAAATATAGTTTTTCTTAAATTCTTAAATTTTCAAATCTCAAAAATACAACTTTATTTTGACAATAAAATTTTATTAATTGAAGAAAGCAAAAGAGAGATGTATTTGTGAAGTAATAATTTTGTTTATTTATCTAATTATAATAAATATAATGAGAAATGAATTAACTAGAAATATAGTAGTATGTAAAAATATTATTAAAATTTTAATTTTACAATTTAATAAATTATATTTTTTAAAAAATAATTTTAAAATAATAAAAAATAAAATATTTATCTTGTAAAAAATTATTTTAGGGTAATAAGTCCCTACGTAAATAGAGATAAAAGAAAATTTCTTCTTATAATGAGAGTGTGATAGAAAATAGAAAATGGTTATCGTCTCGTCATTTTTAAGTAAAAATTTTCTTAAATCAATATGTTAAACTTTTATGGTAAAATAATATAAAATTTGATATCATTTTGAGAAAAAAAAAATTTATAATGAAATAATATAAAATTATGATTAATTTTAATAAAATAATATAAATTTAAAAAATAAATTTAATAAAAAAATTTATTTTATTTGTAATTATCAATTTTAAAAAAATTAATAGTTTATTTAATACTTTACCTAAACAAAAACGTTGAAAGTTGAGGTGAAGTGTTTTACTCGGCTAGGAAAATTAAGGTAGCAAGATCTACGGGTCAAGCGTATCTGCGTAGACGCAATAACTTCGATTATGTCCTCGTACATTATTGATGTCAACGTGATGTTGGCTTGGCCAATTTTTTTAAAGTTGTTGGTGTTGGCCATGGTTGGTGGACGAAGAATCATACAGCCGGACAGGCCAAAATTGCTTATGGTAACATTAAAGAAAATGAATGCTTTCTTTCTTTTATGTACCTCTAATATTTTGGAAATTAAATCATATTGGTCGATAAAATTACAAATTAGATTATTAATAGATTCAATTAGATTTAAATTATTTTTATTTTTAAATATTATAAATATTTTTTAAAATTTTAAAATTATTTATTATTTTTATTTTAAAATTATTTTTTAAACCAATCAAATTAATTAAATTAAGAAAAGACCAACAAATGGATTTATTGATGGTTTCAAAAACTCCGGCTTTTCTTTTACTTACCTCGCGGGTATTTTAAAGATTAGCCTTACAATTAATTAATTAATCAATGAGAAAAATAGAATCCATGAAATTTTAAGGCACAAAGACTATTAAATTTTTTTTCTTTCAACAAACTTGTCCCTGACCTTCAAAGTTTCTTGAGCTGATGCCACAAAATCTTAGTCCCTCTTCTCTTCATTATTTTTTCATATTATTTTATTTGTTAATGTAATTTTTCTTTTAGTAGTATCTCCCTCTTTAGCTTTTGGACAAGATCCAGGATTTATCGCCTTTTCAGTGGTCTAAGTGGATTTAATTATTTGTTTCTGGTTCATGTGATAAACTTTAGAGGTTGAATATCCCTACTAATATCAGGGTTCTTTTATGGAGAGCATGCAAGGATTGCCTTCTATAGTCTTGAGAAATTTGAGTGTCGTGGAATGCCCATTAATATAATTCTTGTGTATTCTGAAACACAATTGGTGAAATTTTGTGTCATATTTTCCTTCAATGAAAATTTGCACAACAGTATTGGTTGAAAATTGATTTGCTTAATAATTGTTCTCATGTTCAAGTTCCAGAAAAAAAAAAAAATCTCATGTTATCTCATTCCATTATTGATTTGTTATACTATAGTCTTGTGTTTTTACAACGATATTGCTTAATAATTATTTCATTTCAATTACACTCCCTAAAAATGACGTGATTTAAAATATTACTTATCTATATAATTGAAAAATATAATAATAATTTCAATCACATCTTATTATAATAGAAAGAAGATAAAAAGAAGGTAATATAAAGAACGTATAAGATAAAAAGAAGGTAATATAAAGAACGTATCTAACACTTTTTTTTAGAACATTTAATGCTAAAGGAATGCTAGAATATATAATTGTAAGATTCTTTCTTCTAATCAAATTTTTACATCCAGTTTTAGGGGTAATCAGGTTTGATTCTGAATCCAATTTTTGAAATTATCTAGAATTGAACTGAAAATCAATTATTTAAAAAACAAAGAAATCAATTTTGGACAAAAATGAAAAATATCTATTTCAAATTGAATCGATTTTTAATTTGACCCGATTTAATTCGGGTATTCATATATTTTTAAAAAAAATTAAATTTACAAAATAATTGAGTGTGTGTATATATATATATGTCAGTTATGGATAATGGTTCGGATTGATACCCGACAATTTAAATTGATTTGGTTATTCAAATTGAATAAATATTAATAATCTAAATTATTATTTCAATTCAGATTGATTTGGTTATTTTTAAATATTTTTAATTATTTTTAATTTTAAATATTTTTCAGCACAGTTAATCGGTTGGATTCGGTGTCCAAAATACACATGCCTATCCATTTGAGATTATTTTAGTGCATGATTGACTATTCACGCCAACAGTAGTATTTTATTTCATACATGTTTTTTGATTCATGCCGCTTCGATTTGGAAGAAGTCTCTCAATGCTAAGCTTAAGTGATGATTGTAGGATGGCTGTTGGTGTGATTCTTCACAAGAATAATGGTTATTTTATGAAGTGATTTACTAAAACTTCACCAAGAAAGAAATTAAAAAACAGCAATCAATAAGGGTAGAGTTTTTAAAATTTCTAAGGTTTTAATTATTAAGAGTAGTTTTGAATTTTTCTATTTTAATTAAGAACAAATTTGATAAAGTAATTTTTTTTAACACATTGCATTTTCCTTTCTTCTCTTATACCTTAATTTGGATATTAAAGGCTTGCATGAGAGTGAATTAGAGAGAATTAAAAAATGCAATGTAACCTCATTTGTGAGTTTTTTTTTTATATGATGTAAATGGAGATTAAAAGTTTTCATTTATTTACTTAAAATGTCTATTTTTCTTAACATCTAAATCCAGATTTAAAAATGGGATGAAAAAATTTTAAGTAATTACATTTCATTCCATATTTCTCTATTCTATTTTATTCCTTATCTATCCACTCTAAAAAAACTCTCATACAATAACTTAAAAAAAAAAAAGATTTTAATGTTATGGAAGATAAGTTTTACACTTTTTTTTTTATCTCACTTCATTTTTCAATTAAGCTCCATTTGTTTCACATAAAATATTCTTAATAGAATATTTTCTTGTATTTTCTTTTGTTTGGTTCATTTAAGAAAATTGGTCAACGAAAAATATTTTATCAAAGATAAAATAAATTATTTTTCAAATTTTGATAAATTCATTCAAATAAAAAATAAATTATATAAATATATATTTATTATTACTAATCATCATTGACCATGGATACCATCATTAGTTATCATCGATCGAGAGATACTATCGATAATAAGTAGAACTCATAAAATTTTTATTTTAATAAATTTTTTATATTAATTATTATTTATATTTATAATTTAAATTTTATTATAATCATATAAATTAAAAAATAATAATTTTATAATATAGTTCAAATTTTAAAAATATATTTTCAAAAAAGTATTTTTTATTAAATAAATTATTTTAGGAGAAATAATAAAAGCTAATAACATGCATGAGAGTGGGTTAATGAGGTTAAAAGATGAAATAAAAAAAGATATAAATATTTAACTTCGTTTAGGAGTACAATTTTAATGGGAGTGAAAGGTTAATGAATGTTAATTCTTTGCATTCTTTAACCACCTAAATCTTTTTTTTTTTTTAATCTCCAATTAGAGGGTAGACAAGTGAATAAAAAAAGTGTTAAATATATGTTACAAAATAAATAGTTTATTACAAGACAAATATAACCTTGACAGTATCAATATAATATTTCATATGTTAGATATAATTATCAATTTAATATTTTTTTAATTAACTTTCTTTTATATTTTAAAACTCTCAAACAATCGATACAATATTAATGTTATTATTTTCTTTAACTCCATATTATTTTTTAAAAACTCTCAAACAACATAAGAGTAATTAATATTTCATTAGTTTCTATTTAATTCCATTACTTTACCATTGTTAACTTTTTTTTTTTATTAGCTCTGAAACTCGCATGCAAAGCATAGAGCTACACTTTTTTTTGTTTTTTGAAAAAATGCATATTTTGCCCCCTTTACTTGCACTTTTTTTTTTTTTTCATTTTTGCCCCTTACACTTCTATTTTTTATAAATTCTCCCTTTGCACTTTAATTTTTACTAACATTTTCTACCTCCATAACAGAGTGTGAAAATGACATCATTAGATATTCCAAACTGATTTCAACCTATAAATAGTTGATACGTGGAAAGGTACACGTGAAGTGAAGAGTAAAGTATTAAATACTATACCTCATCTTTTTCTTTGATCTAGGTTAAAATCTAGATGTTGAGCTCTTTTAACACAAAATTGCTTCTTCTTTCTCATCTGGTTGTCTTTTTTTTTTTTTTCTTTTGCAAGTCTTGTTAGTTCTTCTTCTTTTGCTCAGTAATGGAACCTAATGGAGACGATTCAAGTTGATTTAGACATCTTGTGCGTGAAATGGAATTTAGTGAGAGGCAACTAAGGTTTGTGAATGAGATATTGGATGAGCATGATGATTTACGTCAAAAGAGAAATTAGGCATTAATTCAAATTGAAGAGGCATATAGTCTTATTGAAGCAAAAAAAAAAAAAAGGATGTTGAGCACATTAAGGGGCATTTGCAGGAAATGAAGGATGAGCTAGAGGTTGTGAGGGTTGAAAAGTTTCATTATCTTAGAGAAAGTGAACTAGTGAAGAAAGAAAATGAAAAGGTGAAGATAGAGAATGAAGCGTTGAAGAAAGAGATTCAAACTTTCAACCAACAACTTAATGCTAATGGTCCTCATTTAAAGATGTCTACTTTCATTTTTGCATTTGGTGTAGGCGCAACTATGGTTTGGTTGCTTGGATTTGGATTACAGTGTAAATCAATTTAAAAGTGTAGAAGCTCATAGCCTTATGCACAACTAACACATTTTTGTTTTAGGCATTGCTGAGACCAAAAATAATGTTTTTGCTTGGTGTTGGTTGTTTTGGCAGTGATTATTGGCGTCTTTGTTGTAGTTGTTTATTAGTTTTTTTTGTAGCACTCTGTTGTGTTAGTATAAGGTTTAAGGTATTTTATGAATGTGATGAGTGTAAGTTCAATTGGTTGAATGGAATGAAAATTGGTGGTTTGTTTATGTAACCTGCAGAAGCAACGAAGATGCAAATAAATGATCTTAATAGTCCTTAACAAACAACTCAACTCACCCTTCTCAATAATTGCCTTGATGATCAATTTTTTATGATTAACATTTCTTTCCAACACATCAATGAAACAGTGCCCAAAATATTGTCCTTTTCAGCAATAAACTGACATGCTAAATTAGAGTTACTAGTGATGAACTCTTATTTTTATCAATAATCTCAGAATAGTAATCAATAGAGATATTATGCATTTTTATCAGTAATCTCATAAGAGTAATCAATAGAGATACTATGCATTTTCATCAATAATCTCATAAGAGTTTTTTCTTGCATAATGTAAGGAAACACTCTTATCATTAGGCTTGTAATTTGAGGTATTTTAGCCACTGATAATTTCAAGTATCACCACTCCAAATTGCCTAAACACAATTCTGGAATGCTAATTAACAAAACATTAAGAATTCATGAATAACATTAATTTCATAACTAATCATAATCATAAATAATTGATATCACAAAGTAAATAGTATCTCTAGACGTCAAAATACATAAAAATATCTAGGAGTTAATATTCCTCCTTCACATCAAAATAACAAAACAATATAAGTTAAAGCATATGCATACTACACTAGCATTGCCAAAAGTTTTATGATTTCCAAATCAAATTTGGTGCACCTTGTCTGGAATCTTTAGCAATTTGCAAATTATTCAAAGTGACTACAGGCCCTCTTTTATACTGAAGTCCTCCAACCTTAAACCGTGCATCAAGATAAGGTTGTCAAAACTTTGAGACTAAGTTGGTTGAGACTATTTTGGTCCATTTTCCTTACTAAATCCACCATATAATAACATTGAACCTCCATCAATGGTTTGCAATCCATATATATCATAAATGTAAATTTTAAAAATAAATTTCAAAATCACAACTCCACTTCATATACTAAATATATCGACTAAATGTTAGCTTGTATCTAGTTTTCCCTGTATTCACATTTATATAACATCCAAAACCTGATACACCACCTTTACTTTTCTTTACTTTACATTTACTAACTGTTGGTTGTAAATAGGATATATTAGAGTTGTTAACATTCCTTTTTGCTGCATTTTGTGTTGTAGTCTTTGGGAGTGGTTGGCTACTTGAGGTGGAAAAAAACCTTTCAGTTGAAAGTGAGATAGGATGGAAAAAATCAAGATTGAAGCTGTCATTAATATGAATGAATTCAGATCCTTTTTCTTGTGTGAAGTTCTTTACGCCACTAGTTTTCTTTTTCTTCTTTATTGGCACAAATGATTGCATTAACTCTTGCATAGAAACATCATGACAAATGCCATCTTGCTTGGTTTGACCTTTTGAAGTATAAGATGTCTTTTTGTTTTGTCTAACTTTGACCTACAACTTATAACAATAAAACATATAAAACATGAATTAAATACAAAATAAGATATGTTGATTGATGCATGTTTTTTAATGATAAATAAATATATATACCTACATGTCAAATGTTCTTTTAGGGCAACTTCTAACATTGTGGCCCACCTCATTGCATATAGAACATGTGATAACCCTACCATGCCTTGAAATTTTACCACTTTTCTTAACTTCTTCCTTATCTTTTCTCTTATTCTTCTTTGGTCTACCAGGTAGTTTTCTAAATTCAAGAGGCTCAATCTTTTCCTTTCTAGTTGCAAGCCAGTGTTTCTTCCCAGGTGCAGGCCTAATGCAATATGCATAAGTCTTCAAATATGTCTCCTTAAAATACCAATGATCCAAGAGATTCTCAGGATGATCAGACTTATAATATATTACACAAATTGCATGCTGATGGGGAATACCTGTGAGATCCCATTCCCTGCAAGTACAATTTCTTTTCTTAATATCAACTATATTCTTGTCTTTTTTATCAGTAATATTAGTTATTTCATAAGCAATATCACCATTCCATTTCGTGAACTAATTAAATGATTTGTGTTTGTATTTTTTTCAACTTTTTAAGAGATCTAGGAGAGATATCCATAATCCATGTATTAACTTGTTCCCTTTTTCTCCAAATTCTATTCATAACCTGTACCTTAATGTCTTAAAGCATTGTAATGATTAATTTACATCTAGGTTCAAGGATCCACCCATTAAATGTTTCAGATAAATTATTATCCACAACATCACACTTCGCTACTGTCTTGAAATAAGCTTTGTTATGTCTCAATTCTATAACTTAGCACATTCTGCACAATCCCATCACCCAACTCATCTAATATGTCTAGCTTCTTCTTCATTTCTTTACCAAATATCGCTCTAACATAATTTTGGAATGCAATTTTTCTTTCTTTTCCTCTTCATTTCTTTATCCAGTTAGCATATATATGCCTTGCGCACTTCATGCTCACATTAGGTAAAATGTCCGCCCTTGTAGCAATAAGTCCCTACATGAATTAGAAAGCCCAAATTAGAACAACAAGCATAGAATTGACAAATGAAATATTTGAGAAATTAAATAATTGATAAAAGAAATAATATACCTTATGCATGTCTAACATTGTAGTGTGCCATTTGCCATTCTCAAGTTCCAAATTTGATTACAAGCATTTAAGAAACTGGGTCCATGTTACCTTTGTCTCTAATTATACCACCCCTTATGCAATTAGAAACATTTGGTTATTTCCATCACGACCAATAGCACATAACAATTGCCCTTTGCATATCCCTTTAAGAAAACAACCATCAAGGCTAATGATTGGTCGATATCATTCCTTCCACCCTTTCTTGTATGCCTCCAAACATATATACAATCTAGTGAATAGTGGTATTCCTTTTAGCACTGCTTGACTTTGCAAAACAAGTAGATCCTAGGTTTCTTTCCAAAATAGTTGCATAATAATCATGTAACAAGCATATTCTCCTTATAATTGCCCATCATCTCTTTCATAACCAATTTATTTAGATTCCTACACACATAAAGGTTAACATTAATCTTCAGTTCAACTTTCACAAGCTTTTTGAAGTCTTTCAACTTGATGTTTAGTTGGCTCATAATCCTATTTCTGAAATGTTTGATAAGGAATTTGCTATTGCATAATTTTGTCTTATTGGTCCTATGACATCTGTGATGAGCTTCATATCTCTTAACTATGAAAGTGTTGTCTGCATTATGTGGACTCACCAACAACAACCAAGGACAACTTGGTTTACACACATATTTATATCATTATTCTTACTTGTAACCTTTTCATCACATTGGATCTGGTAATTGCCTCCCTCACTTGTTTCACATTTTGGAATTTTTTCTAGTATAAAATATTATTATCTTTGAAGTTGGATCAAAGCAAATATTATTTTAGTGTTTTCTTGTGGCCTCAATACCATATTCCTCATCTGTTTCAGTTTAGTAACTACCAACATCTGAATTGTTGTAGTAGACACTGTCATGGCCATCATTTTCTTCACCATAATCTAGTAAATCATCATCGGTATCAATGACCTATTTTGCATTGATGATATCCCCATCTATATTCTCACTGTCATCCTTAACACCTAAATTTTATTTATCCTTTTGTTTTTTCTTCCTATGACTCTCTCTGACTTTTTGCTTAGCAACTATTAACTCATCATCCTCATCATCAGTCATTCCAGCAATAGTTACACATATTTTATCAAATGTTTGGTACATCATATATTATGGAATCAAATCCTAATGTTCACCAGACACATTAATATTCACAGCAACAACACTTGTTTCCACATTACTACCCATATCAACATCACCGCTATTGATTAGTTGTACAAAAGGTCGATTGTTGCTATATGCATTTCCACCAACAGAAGTGTTGATTATGTTCAATAAAGAAATTCATAGCATCCCTAAACTTAAGCAATCCCACTATATGCATGACTACCTTGTCATCATCAACTCTCATAAATTCTCCGTCTTCATGCTTAAAATACATACCGACTATAGTAGTATATCCATAATCCTTTTCATATAAGACATGAAATTAGGGTATGACAACAAGTCCACATCTAAACAAGGATGCATAAGACATGACATTAGGGTATGACAACAAGTACATATCTAAACAATGATGCATAACTTCACTTTTACTACCTTCATACCTCGTCCCAACAATTACACCCCTATAATGAATAATCAGTTGAACTGTAACATCCCTCATACCTAACCATTTTAACATTTCACATTTCAATATAAATGAGACATTCTAACACAAAAGACAAGAACACAAAATATAATACAAAACTCAACACCCTAACCAAAAACACAGATTTAAAAAAAATACTTTTTTAGGATTTAGGGTAAAAAAATTCCTTATTTACGGTTAGGGAAAGTTATTGTATTTAATATAATATAAACCTAAGTGTACTAAATGAAGGATATTAGGGATCACAACCATAAACACACAACAACAAGAAAACACAAAGACCCATAAAAATATTACTTTTAAAGCCAACAATGGTGTATCTTTTTTCTATTGAAATAGGTCCACAACAAGTTAAATATTAAAGGCGACCACCCTATTTTCGATTATCCCACAAGAATACCCCACTTGATGTGAACAAAATAATTTTTTACTCACAAAACAACGTGAAAAGATATCCAACTTTAGTGTAAAAATCGTTTCCAAATATAAAAACTTGTACAACTGAACTTTTAGGGTTTATAAATTCTATCACTCCTTGATTTCATTTGGAATGGAAACGGTAGAAAAAGGTGACTTTTACGTTTTCATCTCTGTTGTTTTTAGATGGAAGAAGATAAGTTTTGATTCTCATTTATCAAATTAGGTTTTCATCTCTGAATGTTAGGTTAATTTTTGAAAAAACCTTCTTTCAAACTCTTGAAAAATTAAATCAGTCTCATTACACAACGTGTTTAGTAAACACGCTAATGTTCTATTAGTGAGGGAAAAAATGTTAATAAAAATTAAAGTACAAGGGGTTTGTAAAAATAGAAGTATTAAAGGCAAAAATAAACCAAAAAAAAGTGAAAGTAGGGGGGCAAAATATGCATTTTTTTTTTTTTTTCAAATAAAAGTACGAAGTTGCGTCTCTCCCTCTTCCCCTTCCTTTACAGTCCATCCAAACAGCCGTTAAATCCACGAGCTGACCTCACCTTGCGAGCCCACGACAAAAACAAAAAGCGCAACCGGAAATTAAAAAGCCCCGGTGGGGGGAAAGCGAGACCATCGCAACTACAGCCATCAGTGGAATGATGGATTTTCAGAGCTCCGACATCGGTCTGTGGAAAGAGGCACTCTCTTCCCATCCAAGCCGTATAAATCGCTCAACAAACTAAACCTCATATCCCTCGACGAATTCTACCGAATCCCACTCCCCTCTCTCCTCCACCAACGAAACCCTAACCCCTACATCACCACTCCCGAGCTCTTTAATCTCATGCAGTGGAAGCTTTCCCCCGGAAAATGGGGGTAACCGTACATTCTCTCTTAATTCATGCAGACGCGTTTATATATAATAGCCGTTAAGGTGTTTGTGCATTTGACTACATGAGGCCGCGCTTGCTGGATTACATGTCTTCATTGGACGAGGAATTAGTGAAATCCGCTTCTCCAAAGGCGTTTAAATCGCTTCCTGATATGTCAAAAGCCATCTCTCATCTTACCGTTTTGAAAGGCGTCGGTCCGGTGACTGCTTCCGCCTTTTTGGCTGCTTAGGCGCCTGACATTGCTCCTTTCATGTCTGATGAGGTATCTTTTTTATTTGCTATTGTTTTTGGCTCTTTGTGAAGGTAAATTTTTTATTGATTTGGTTGATGATAGTGATGTAGGCTATGGAGTTAGCTCTTGGTAGCTCCAAGGATTACACGTTGAAGCAGTATCTACTGCTTGTGGATAAACTACATAATAAAGCTAAGGTCATTATCATTTTGCTTTTCTTTGTACAATTAATTTCGTTGTTTGTTATTATATAATTTGCATATACTTCAGTCCAATTCTTTTCCTATAAATTAATACTACTATAAGACGATGAAAAAAACTTCTTGTTTTTGTTTGGTGATCCTACGCAACTCTGGTTTTTTCACCGGTATTTAGCAACAATGTGATCCATGTGATCTGAAGGAATATCTTAATAGTTTGCATTGCTTTCTTGGCTCAAAAACGCATGTAATGTTTTTTTCGGAGGTTCTAATCTAATATGTTTAATTTTAGCATAAACATGTTGAAAGATATTAGTTTGATTCAGTTCAGAATTATGGGTTTATAATTTTATTAAGAAATATTTTTTGGGATTGTCCCTCTAGAATGTTGCATTCTTTGGCATTATGTTATTAAGTAGTTATTTTGAGTCTGCTCATCTATGTGAATCTTTTGGTTAAAACATATTGAGATGGTCCTTAAAAGATGGTGTTTTCAAATTTGTCTGTAACATGTAGGGGATGGTGGAAGTGGGGCACCTAAGATCATACTTGTTCATATACTCATTTTCAATTTTGGTTGATGGCTGATCTTGTATCATGTAGTGTTTTTTACTTAGCATTTTGAAACCTGAATTATTGGAGATTTGTGAAACTCTATAGTTTTAAGATGCTTATTTTGACGTGTTATGTTCAAATGATCATCAATATTCCCATTGTTTTTTGAATCTATTTTTTCCTCAAAAAAGATCAATTGTTAATGATAAGGATCATTGTTTATTTACTGGTGATCCATTTCTGGCCATTTATTTCATAGAACTTGTCCTTGCTTAATTGATTCTCAGGGTCTTTGTCTTTTACTTCTGATTTTTTTCCTTTCTAGATTACGCTTCTTGGGTGGGCTGCATGCGGTTAGATATTAATTTAAGGTATTAGTGACTCTTTGTCTTTTGCATAGATTGTCAAGTGCTGCAACAGTAAAATCAACTGCAAGCTTGCTTTGGATGAATTAGTAGACAAAAGCTTCTGCTGTTCTCTAGAGCATGTTGAATCTTGATCTTCAATGTGGCAAAATTTTTAAGTTTATCACTAACTCCATATATTAGACAGTATTCTTGTCAAATATACAATATGGATGAATTGTCAATGATGGGAACTGTGGAAAAAAAAAAAAAAAGTAGAAGAGGCGCAGAAAATTAATAAATTGTGCTCAAGATATGAAAGTTGATACTTTGAGGGGGCTTGTCCAGTTAAGTTCTTTCAGTTGATGCCTGATGTTTGTTAGTTGTAATATGGACTGGTACATGAGGATATTATTGATAATATTCTGCGAGGTTTACTATCACTATCACCCTTAAGTCCTTAACTAAGTGGTGGAACTAGGTTCTTGATGAGGTACCAGATATTGATTATACCAGAAAGTGTCACTATTGAAAAATCAAGGAAGTGAAGAACATGCAGACTTCAGAAGATGAAAATTGAAATTCAGCTTTTTGATCATTTCTGTAATTGACAAGTTAAGCCCTGTGTCACTTAGGTGCTGTCCTCAAAATTGATACAGGATGCTATTGGAGAATAACCTGTTCTTTAGTATATAGGAGATGCCAACAAAAATGTTAATGGGGTTTGTTGATGTTCCCTGATGCTTGGCTAAGCCAGGGTAATATAGAGGGGTTCTCATGAATGGACTGTGGATAATCTTGGCATATTCTATCAGCAAGCTATCTTCCAAATGTAAGTGAATATGTGATGGAACCCATTCAGTTTTCTGGAGAGAACAATACAATGGGAATGCCTAATTACTTTAAAAAACCTCAACTTTTAGGTCAATTTTCCAATTTTATCCTCAACTTCAATTTGTAAGAATAAAATGAACTACAATTAACAAATCATTTCAATGTTAAGCTCTAGTTAGGCTACTTCCTGTTTTGATGATGTGGCTTTATTTTACTTAAATTTTTATCACGTAGGAAAGAGAAAAACATGACATAGCATAACATTTTTATTTTAATAATAATTATAATGGCATTATTGTAAATTTGTTTTCAACCTCTCCCTCTTCCCTTCCCTACATTTGCTCCTTTCTAATCAAATTTCTAACCCTAGCTCATCTCATACATCCTCCAACGAGTACCAAACAAATGCCTCAAATCGTCTCTCTCTCATACATCCTCCAACGGGGCTTGTCAGTGATTACACAAAAGCTAGCTTCCAATAAGATCTTCAATAGCAACAACATTGGAGTATAAGTAATTGAAGTAGAGACATCTCTTTTTCTAGACTTCAAAAATGAGTCATCAAATAGCAACTCAAGCGCAATCTTGAACATAGATGATAGCCATTTCCTCATCAGCTGCTAATCTCCAAAACCACCACTACTAGTTAATGACATCTCCTTCAAAAACTTGCTTGATAATTTTTGGTTGAATGTGAATTACTTTTTCAAATGGAACGAAGACAAATTTTTTTTTCTTGTTCTTATAAGATTAAAAAACTTTTTTCTTGTGATGCTAAAAGGTATTGTTTTATTTTGGATTTTTGAAGTTGGTGGTTCTAAAAGGAAGGGAAAGAATTCCAAAGATGAGGAGTATTAAATAAGTTCAATACCAACAAATCATGTATGTTGTGGCGCCTCTTATATCCTCTACTTTTAATTCATTTAGTAACATTCTTAATTTAATGCTCTTTATCTTAGTTTTAAGTTGTCAAATGCATGTTTACATCCACCAATTAATGATATCTCTTCTGCCACCATCATCTTCATCATCATTCTAGTACTTGAAAACGATCATGTATTCCACCCAATTCTTGAAGATGGAAGAACTGCAATTTCTTTAGAGAAGATTGAAAATAGAGTGGTGGTGAGATGAGCTGTTTAGTGTTGCTATGGTTATTCTGGGTGGAGGTTGGTGTTGCTATGGTTGTGTAGGGGCTATTTGGAGGAGGTATAAGAAGCGTTAGGGTTAGAGATTGTAATTTGATGAGGGGGAAGGGAAGAGAGATGGGAAATTTTTTTTCCAAAGTTAGTGTGCTATGTGGCATTTTTGCTTTAACAAATTAATGTACATTTAAAAATATAAAGTATTCTATGTCATCAAGATTGGTTGGAAAATTGTTCGGGTTATTATGAAAGGTTGATATTGCAAGAAATTATAAATTATGGCTATGTTATTATTATGAATTAAAGTTTGGGTGAAAACTGAAATTAACATAAAGTTTGGGATTTTTTAGGTAATTAAGTCTTACTGTGGGAAATAGTTCACTTGGTTGTGATGTTAATTTATTCAATTAGTATGCTCTTTGTTTCATGATGGTTGATCAAATGCTATTAAAAAGCAACAGCTTTCTACCTTGCATATCAGGGTTATTGCATGTCTCTTGATCGTTAGAACATCTCCAATAGGTTTTTTATTTGAGCAAAATTTTTTATTTTAAAGAGTCAATCCAAAAAAATGGTTTCCAATATACTCAATTTTTTTTTTTATTCAAATTTAGAGTAGAGAGTTAGTTTGACGCTCTATATGTAGAGAGCCAAATTTCACTATTCACTCTAATTATTATTAACTATTTCAATTTTTATACAAAATATTAATTGATATCTATTTGTTTTTGTTTTGTTTATTGAAAAATTTTCTCTTTCATCCCACTAACTATTTGATTTTATTGAAAAATTTTAAGAATTAATGTTTATTGGATAAAACATTAATGTTCATTGGATAAAACAAAATAAAAATTAAAAATATCAAGATTCTATTGGAGTTATGCAAATTTTTTCGCTCTATATATTAAAAATTCTTGAAGATATTCTTTGTTGTGCAAAAGATACTTTTTAGAATAAAAAACACTATTCGAGATGCTCTTATTGGAAATGCATAAATTGCATTCAACATTCATCAAAATCTTCCAAAAGCATCAGCTTCTCTTTGAGGCTCCTTCGACTAAGAATAAATGATGAATGACCTATAGTTTGATTTCTGCACTTGTGAGTTTACTGTACTGAGTAGTCATGTCATTTCAGTCATTGGAATGATAATATCATATTTAGTATAGTCTTGCAAGGTAAAAATTCCTTTTCTGTCATTTGCTTGAGTGTTGTTGTTTGTCAAATGAACAGCGCAAGGAATTCAAAATTGGCCTAATGATAATTTAAATTCAAAGTTTTACGTACCAGTACAATTTTGCTTAAGTTTTTAAAATGACCAAAATATATAGAATCATGAAATTGAGTGTAATATTAGTTCAATCCATGTTTTGGTCAAAATTAATAATAGTGTAATAGATCAGAATCGTGAAATACATAAACATAAAATGCATGCTAATAAAATCCTACCATCTCCCGGTACAAGTTTAACTAGAAATTGCACCTACAAATTCATGGATTGGGTTAACATTGCACTCAATCCATGATTTTGGCCTATTGTGGCAAGTTTTAACACTTGGAGATCGCACTGATATGCAAATGTTTAAATTTAAATTACCGTGAGGCCTTCAAGATTCCCTTCTAACTATGCTGTTAATGATCCTTTAAAAAAAAAAAAATCAGGAATTAAGTTCAGATGGAGACTTGTTCACACCATCAGATGTAGAAAGGGCCTTGTGGAGTTCTTCTGTGTCAGTCAAGTTGATGGCTTCACAAAGAGGTCTAGATTCAAAGAATAATACAGGCAGAGTCACCAAGAGACAGAAAACGTTGATGTAGTGTTGCCTGACTTGACATTTGTAAAGTATGTAAATTATGGATGTCCTTGAAGACTTCTCAATTCCTGAAGTTTTTTGTAGATAATGCTTGTGGCTCATAGTTGCCATTGCCCACCGTAAAACTCTGCTAATTTTAGAATTGTTTTGTCCTTCCAACTAATTGATGAGTGTACAAGTTCTTTGGTCGGTTGGTCCTATGTCTGGCCTGCTGATGTATTAGGTCCAAAATCGAGAATTTAAGTGGTTCATCTTTAAATTACTTCATGTTAGATTATTTAGGTCTTGTTTGAAGCAGTTCATCTTCAGTGTACAAGTTATTTGGTCGGTTGGTCCTATATCTGGCCTGCTGACTTGTTAGCTCCAAAATCGTGAATTTAAGTGGTTCATCTTTAAATTACTTCAGTGTTAAATTCTTTAGGTCTTGTTTGAATCAGTTCATCTTCAGTTTTTGTTCTCTATTTCGTGTAGCTGTATTACAAGTAGTCAAGCCCCATTCCAATCTCAGGCCTGGGACCTCGACGGTTGGAAAGGGAAGGTGCAACCAAGACAGGAGGCCTTGCGGCTGCAAGTCAACTTTAGATGGGTCTATAGAGTGGTGATGTTTTCTTTAGTTATTTCCATAAAGTAATAATGTAGGGCCCTAAAACCTAAAACAATTATTTGGCCACCATTATAAAAACTGGACCTCATGGTACTCTTTAAGAAGTCAGATTATTCACTCTGCATTTACTCGGTGTTAATTCCACCCAAACAAGTCAAATGGAATGAGCAGAAGGCAGAAGCACGGGGTTTTTACATGGAAGAGTTTTAAGTTACAGCGCATATGATAAGGGCCTTGATTTACAATGGTTCAGAAGTAGAAAGTTTCCCCCAAATAAGAATCATGCGACTCCTATTGACATTGCCAGGCTTTGGTGGTTCAGCCCGAGCGATCTTGTATTGTTATCCTATTAGCTGGAAGTATACACCTAAAGTAGGCTGCATCCTTTTCCCTATAGAACCGCCCAAAGGACTAAAAGCAGACAACTGATCAAATAAAAGTGAACACAATCTATCAACTTGGTAACGGCACATATTTTGATTTAATTATTCTCCTCGAAGCTGCTTCAGGATTGGTGTGGCTGTAGTTGGTTGAAAAAACTAAATAAACTTGTGGACCTTATAGATTCCTTAATTCTCATGTGGATCTGTTATTGTGTATACCAAATCAATAGGAGTACAAAGGACT
The DNA here is from genome assembly GCA_949677035.1 of Omphalea diandra. NCBI lineage: Eukaryota > Viridiplantae > Streptophyta > Magnoliopsida > Malpighiales > Euphorbiaceae > Omphalea > Omphalea diandra. The sequence goes on along the minus strand of CATIWR010509526.1, from coordinate 18,444 downwards.
AGACAGCTGATACAAGCACTCAACGACTAGCTTAGAAAATTGAAAATTCCCTCTAATTTACCATGAAATGAGTTCAATTTTGGTATTTCTTTTTTCAAAATTTGAAAAAAAAACGTCAATCTTCTTCAGCTAGGTTTATGAAGAAACAAAAACACAATAACTGGATCATGGTCGTGGTCCTGTCCCTGATCGCTTTTCTTGTACCCTCAGTAACGGCTCTATAAGGTGAAAAGGCTAGCATTTGTCACCCTATTAAAAAAAAAAAAAATTAAAACTTCTGTAACTTCTGTCTAGTCTAAGGGTAACGGACAGAACATTCACTACTTGGTTATTGCTCGATTACTCCAAAGCAGTTTGGGAAATGCCTTTCCACGTGCCATATTGTAATGACCGTGGTCCTCCACGTCCATTCCCGCGTCAAAATGTCAACAATTCCATATAAAACGCCTTTTCTCGCACAGGTCGGGGAGCTTTCATACTTTCCGTCAACTTTACGCTCCAACGGCTAACTGTGTCAAGATGACCGTCATGTCCTCCTCCGACCGAAAATGCCGCCGGATTTCCAGGATCCCTATCCTCCCTCAAAAGCACCTTGACTGCGAGCCTCTCGAAGTTGGCTTCGATGGCGCTTCCTTCTTCGGCTCCGTTTTCAACCTGTCTACCACCATTGTCGGCGCCGGAATCATGGCCTCCCCGCCACTGTGAAACAACTGGGGCTAATTCCAGGCCTGATGATGATCATGTTAGGAGCCATGATAACAGAATCGTCAATCGACATGATCTTGAGATTCGGTAAAGCCACCAAGTCCCCCACGTATTCCGGCGTTGTCGCAGACGCGTTTGGAGGGGCCGGCCGTACCCTCCTTTAAATCTGCATTGTCGTCAACAAACTCGGCATGCTCATCGTCTACATGATCATAATCGGTACCAATAACTTATTCTCCTCCCAAATTTACGCTTCTAATTAATAACACATAAATATTACAGTTTCAATTAGCTTAATTTAGTAAGAACAATTTTTTTTTTTTTTTGGTTCATTGAATTATAAAAGGGTAAAAATACCAAATAATTGGTGTCTGAACTTTTCGAATTTTGCTATATTGATGACTGAATTATTTTTTTTGATCATTTAAGAGGCTGAACTTTAAAAAATATAACAAATAAGTATTTCTAGCAGATTTGCTTCACTAAATTGTTGAATCAGCACTAATAGATCCCACTTTTCCTTTAAACTGATGCCACATCAGATTGCGATGTTGAATCAGCAATCTGTTTGTTTTTTAAACCTTAGTTTGCCGGAAGACGTTTTGGTACGTGAGAATTCAAAGCGGCAATGTGTTTCTTTGACTTAGCAAATTTATTCTCTCTTCGAATTAACTATATACACCCCTCCTACATCACCACTGCCACTCCTTCAATCTCTCATCCCTTCATTGGAATCTGAAATGAAATGCCGCCGCCGCCACCTCTCTCCCTCCTCCTCCTCCTCCTGCTGCTGCTATGTTTGTCATCTTTCTGTTTCGGGCTGGACTTTCTCTTTAATTCCTTTAATGCCACGAACCCAAACATCACTCTAATTGGCGATGCCCGAGTAGATTGATTGTGATACGACTCACAAAAGATACCAATCAATATTCACTTGGTTGAGCTTTTTACCAATCAAGAATCCAAATGAAACCAGCTCGAAATTCTACTACTCTCTCTCTATTTTCAACTTCCTTACCATTTGCAAATTGGTAGAAGTAGCATTTGTATGATATTCATATAACCTGTAGTTGTGTCATTCCCGTTCCCCTTTTTTTTGGCTCCATATGTGGCCTTCCCTTTCCTTCCTAAAACCTGCAATTTAAAAAGTTGCAATTACCATCAAAGAATAATGATTTGAAATCAGAAATCTATCAACTATGTTTCTTAAACTTACTATAAGCTTGGGTGGTCTTGCCCTTGGTTTTTGATTCTGGACTCTTGCCCTGTAACACTAGTTTCTTCATTTACAACTGGGATTGAATTGATGTTGTCCGCATTTTCTTCCTTCCTCAATGGACAGGTCAATTTGTTATGACCAATTTGATAACAAAATTGACAAGTCATTTTCCTTCCTTTTCGTGATAGTTTGTGGTTGTTGCTTCCTCACGTTCCTCTTTCCTTCTATTTTTTGGCTGTCCTACCTAGCATTCTTCTATTAGGTGGTGGCTGAGGTGGATCAACTTCTTTTTTGCCCCAAAACTTTTTGCCATTCAAACCGCCCCCCCCCCAATCATTTGTCCATATGCTATCTTGTATGTTTCTTTTCTGTACAAACTATGCACATAGTCTTCAGGATTATTCTCCATATGATGTATGGCACATATTGCATGATTATAGGGTATTCCTGTTAACTCCCAACCTTTACATGAACAGATTTGATTTTCCAAATCCACCATATATGTATCACCATTATGCTCCACTTCAAAACCATTATCCCTATTCCACAACAAATGACAATTACTATTTTCATCACAATTGTCATATAATTTTTTTCTTATCCTAGGACCAAAATCACTAAACCATATTTCACACAAACTTCGGTTGTCTCTAAGTCTAGCCAATACTAATTTTCTGATTCCCTCTAACATACTATATATGTTCATTGACCTGAACTCCACAATTTTTATCAACTATATCACATTTCACCTAGGTATTAAAGTAGGCACTGCACCAGTATCTAGGATGAGTTAGCAACACGTCATCAAATCCTTATGGAGTCAACCTCTTTAGTTCTTTCATATTGGCATCAAAGTCTGGCATGTTGTTTGACTTTACACATGCCCAAAATTGCTACTATAAATCCTCATTTCTTATGTTTCTTTCTCCAATTGGAGTACAAATGCCTTGCACAACACCTGTGCTCTGCTTTTGGCAATATATTGGCTATAGCATCAAGGAAACCCTACATGTAAACATAACACATTAGTTGTACACAATACATACTATGACACAAAAAATTAACAATAAATTATGTTGAATATAACTTTTGTTGGTTTGTTATAACGGTCCAACTGCTTCAATCATCCATTTCCAAATCCTTAGAAAGCAACTCAATGAAGCATGCCCAAGTTACTTTGTTTTCAGCAGTAACTACTGACCATGCCACAAGGAACATCTGGTGTTCCCGTCTCTCCCAAAAGCAGCTAAAACCTCACCTTTCACTTGTCATTTTAAAAAACAACCATCCAACCCAAGCACTTTCCTGCAACCTCCTAACAAACCTTGCTTGGGGCAATCAAAAGATATGTCCAGCCTTTGAAACATTGGAAATTGATCAGGCATAGGTCTTTCAACCTTCATAGCAGTTGTGCTCCTAGGATTAGACCTTTCAATCTACCAAATAATCCCACAAGTTGGCATAATCATCTCTTAGATCCCCTTCTAACTGATTATTAGTATTTTTGCCCTTCTCACAATTGTAAAAGGAAGCTCCACCTTTAAATCCTTCTTAATTAATGCCTTTAGGTCTACCAATTTCATAGCTTTTATGCATCTAAACTTGTGTAAGTAATTATAAGCTAACCATTTAACAGTAACCCTTTTATTCTTGTAAGAAATAGGGCAATTATGCTCATTGATCAGTGAATTCACCATAAAATATTTTGTAACACTATCAATGGACACATACACCTCGAATGGACATGTTTTCTTCACACATCTTGCTAGTTTAATCCAATGTGTTTCTCACCAATTTTACTGCACATCATTCTTGTATGAAATGTCTTCTTGCAACCTCTTTAAATTCTCCAAGCCCCCTAAATGTCATTCCAAGACAAAAACTGATTTTTTCTGCTTTTGGATTGTAAGCAGGGAACCTAATTTTCCTCCCCACAACATGGTCGCCATCACTACCATCAGTGTCTGTACAACTCCAATCATCATCATTATCTGAGTCAAAACCTTCAGCCAAATTGCTAATGTTTGCATCATTTTCTTTTAAAAACCTAGAAAATCTTTTGGGTATAGATTTTGCTTGCCTAGTACCCTCACCTTCATTTTGACCTTTAGTAGCTGTATTGATTTCCTTAACTATCCTTTTCCTAGTTCTTACTTCCATCAAAGCTTTTCTTGCCTCTTGTAACTCTTCAACATCATCAGAAAGCCCTTCACAATTAATAATCAAATCCTCATCAAACTCTTAATTGGCCTCAAACTCGTTTTCTTCTTCCTTTTCATCCAAATTTGTGAATGATTTTAAAAAAAACACAAACATTAAAAGTCATGAACATGGAAACCAATTATAATTACGCGTGATTAATATGGTAAAATATTACCTTTAACAGCATCTACACCACCGGATCTTTCATTTGCATTTGGGACCTCATCATTAACAATAACATCACTTGTGCTTGGATCAACTTCATGCTCGCCAAATCTATCACCAGATTTGTCATTAGCTTCATTCTCAACACACCTTCTATCTTCTTTTTCAATAGCAGTTTCAATCTATACAGTTCCCCCAAGAAGGAGCTCTTTTGTTATACCTCCCTAGATTTCATTAGAAAGGCATTCTTCATTTTGCATATATTGAAATGCACTACCCAATATAGCATTTATTTTCTCATTCAATGATTGTTGAGTTATATTCACATCTGAAAATCCAAAAACTAAGCCTTCCTTTTGACCATTTAATACCACATTTACTGCCTCACCCACTACACTTTGAGCTTTCTCCAAGCCAACCTCACTTGAGCCACCAACTTCAAAACCATCCACTGTTAAATCATAATTTCACTATTTTTGCTGCTAGATTTTTGTTCAATGACAGAAGACACGGCATCAAAGTTGTGCTCCAAGTATAACTCAATCCTACTATATTCTTTCAATAATTCTAAAAAGGTAATGCTGGCAAACTCACATAGCAGCATAAGACCAAGTTTTAAGCTTTTTTTGGGTTTCCTAAAATGTATCTTAACAACTTTTATATTACCCATCATATCCTTAATTGCTTTTTCTAGAGTAGAAAAGACAAAATAGCTAGTTTCCATTTCTATTTGTGCCTTTCCATCACCCACATAACTTATTTCCCCCCGCTTGTCTGTATTAAAAATACATCCGTCGAAGATATCAAGATAAGCAACATATGGCTCCATACTGACACTAGACATGAAAAAGAGTACAACAATAAACCACATATATATATCAAACAAACAATAAAAAACATGTGAAAGACAAATTTTCAACATGTGAAATCAATATTTACTAACAAAAAAGTGAGTTAATGAATATTCTATCTATTCTCTCTCTCAAAATTTTAATCAACATGCAATAAAAAATTGGACACACGCAATAAAGAATTTGAAACATACAATAAAAGATTTTCAAACATACGAAAGGATAAATCAAATGAAAATATGAGGTGTTTAATAAACAAACATTTTTTATCAAAAAAATAATAAACGAACATACCTTTTTAATGTTTGTTTGAAATAATTCGCTCAAGAAAAGTTATTCATTGAAAAGAAAATGATGATTATTCAAAGGAAATAGGTGTTTTGATCATTTAGTGAAAGTGACGATTGAGTTGCTTCTTTTAGCAATAACAGTGCTCACTTCAATTAACCTAACCTAATTTCTTTTTCCAAAGGTAAGTAAATAATGAGCGTTATTTCAACAATATGATGTGGCGTTAGTTTAAAGAGAAAAGTGGGATCCATTATTGCTGATTCAGCAATCCGACAAAAAAAATAGTTCAAATATTTAAATGATCAAAAAAATAGTTCAGACACCAAGATAGCAAAATTTGAAGAGTTCAGACACCAATGACGTATTTTTTCTTTATAAAAATTTTAAACGTGGGTTGTGATTACAATCCAAAAGGTTGAGGAGAGTTGCATGTTTTGTTTTGTGTGGTAGGTGATGTGTTGACGAGGATGTGGTTAGATGGGGCCCACCATTCGGGTCTCGTGGAAGAATGGTTTGGTCACCCTTGGTGGACTAAACGCTCCGTTTTGTTATTGCTCACCACTCTTCTCGTGTTCTCTCATTTCATTCAAACAGGTGTAAGCTTCCACTTCCTCACTTTCGCCGTTGCATGGCCTAATTTGCCTTAATGTTCACTAAATTATTACCAAAATACTATAATCACTAAAAGTTAGTTTTATTTAATTGAATCACAAAATTTTATTTTATTCTATTATGATTTATTGACCTATTTTTCTTATGATTTTTATTTTGTTATTAAATTATTTTGAATTTTATTCATGAAAGAGTTTTGAATATCTTTTTCTATGAATTATAACAACAGAATTAAAGCATGAATCATTTTAGAATAAATAATAAATCGCAATAGAATAAAAATCAAACTTTAGTGTTTAAATTGAACAAAATCCATCTTCAGTAATCATAACACAAATTTGGTTATAATTCAATGACCATGATGATTAATTTCCTGTTACATGCATATATATGTTTAATTCCAAGTGCATAATAATTTAATTCAATCGTAAATTTTTTTAAGAAAAAAATTATAGTAGTAATTCTTAATATGAACTGAAAATATCTTTCTATGCATGACAAAAAGGAGTAAGGATGTGTTTTTGGTGCAGTGTTACTGAATTATCTTTAAGACTGTGATACTTCAAGTTCTAAATTTTGTATATCCAATTTCGCAAAAAATAAAAAGAAAAACTATAGGAGAACTTAGAGATTAATTAAATAAAGTTTCTGTATAGGAATTTGAGTGGCTAGCTTATTTTTCTTTTTTTGTTTGATCTTAGATTCATTGAGATACACATCAGCATTTTCAGTAGGGCTGGTTATTGTATTTGTTGCAATCACTGCAGGAGTTGCAATTGCTAAACTAATCGAAGGAAGTATAAAAATGCTACGTAAGCCTGAGCTCATCGATCAGGCATATTTCTGGAAGCTTTTTACTGTTGTTCCTGTGTTAGTCACTGTTTATATACGCCACCACAACAGTAAGTTAATGTAATCTTGACTATGTTCAATGTTTAGTTCTAGTTCATCACACCATGTTGAGCAGTTATCAGATTTTTGTCTTCCAAGCTTATGTCGCTTCAACTTCATTGAATACTCATATTTTAGTTATCAGATAATATGGGGAGTTCATACAAAGATAACATTAATCGATTTTGTAGTTCACCCTATCGAGAATGAACTGAAAGACCCCACCAAGATGAAGCAAATAGTTCGGACATCCCTCAATTATGCTCATCTGTCATTGCAACTAGTTTTTTTGGAGTTCTTCTTTTTGGTGATCAAACACTGGATGATGTACTTGCCAATTTTGATGGTGATCTTGGAATTCCATTTAGCTCTCTGCTTGATGATGTGGTTCAGATAAGCTATGGTATTCACCTGATGCTTGTCTTCCCAATCGTCTTTTTTTTCCCTTCGCCTCAACCTAGATGGTCTTCTGTTTCCATATGCCATTCCCATCGCATATGACAACGAGAGATTCTTCTCAATTACTGCAGCTTCTCATAGGATTTATTTTTGTTGGAGCCAATTTCGTGCCTAACATCTGGGATGCATTCCAGTTTAATTGGATCCACAGCTGCTGTCTCTTTTGCTTTCCTTTTTCCAGCTGCCATCGCTCTCAGGTGTGCAACTATGAATAGCTTGATCTATTCTCTCGCATCACAACTAGCAGTATGTGGTCAATAATATGAGAATCACCAAATAGCGTCCAACTAAGGTCTTTGTTGACTAAGAAATGAAGCCAACTGGTCATTGGTTATGGTTAACAATCTTTAGGCATTCTTTTTAGTGTTCTCGCAAATGATCTCAATAGGTAGAAAGGGCTACTGGGATTCAGCATTTGACCTAGCTCAGGTTTGTAGAAGTAATGTGAATTTTGAAGAAATAATAGTAAGGCCATGGTATTAAGTCTGAATGAACCCACATGATTCAAGAATCCATGCTAAGTAGTTATGTCTGATCCTTTTAGGTGTCAATCTGCAGATTGACAACACCTACCAAAGATGGGAATGCAATCCACAAATTGAATAAAGCAATGCATAGATTTGGTTACACCAGCCTTTGTTTTTGGATGTATTGTCATGCAACAACAGCAAATGCACGGATGCACAGCTCAAGAGTGAAGCAATCTTTTTTTAACCTGGGTATATGATACATTACCATTATTAACAGGTATTTTCCTATCTGTTGTTTTACTTTCTAGGGACACCCATGGAGTGGCAACAAAGAATGATAGACTAAAATCATGGCTGATGAGATATTATTGGCCAACTCGTCCAGCACAGCAGCCATCTGTAGTGATAATTATAGCATTTTCAGCTGTAAAAATGGGGTTGGAAGCTGACCTGAGAGAGAGGATGATAACTGGTGGTCAATCTAACTGAAATTTAGCCAAGAGGCAGATCGCGTGAGGGAAGCTAATCAAAATGGTACCTGTGAGTATGGGAACAGTTATTCTATTTCCTCATTTGATTCAGTTGGTCCTCACACGTCCAAGCAGCAAGCAGCAATGTTACGTTTGTGATACCTACAGAAAGTGAATAAAGCTTGCTCTCTCTCTTTCTCTACAGTATTTTTGTTTTAAAAAAAAATTTTGTTTTGGTTAATTAATCTCGAACTATAACTCATAACCTCACGATCCTGAGAAAGACAGTGAGCCAAAGCTTTGATAATTGCTGCTTGGAGCTGGACAGCTTAGACTGTTTTTACACATCTGTAAACTTAAATGAGATTGGGGTAAAAAAAATATTTTTCTGCATTTTCTATTTTATAACTAAGTTCAAGAAAACCGTGACAAGTAATTATTTTTTTAACTCGTTAATTTATACTTATTTCGGAATTTATTAGCTTTTAGTATGTTAGCTATAATGCCTACCTTCGATACAATACATAATATTGATTTCAAACACAATAATAATTTTTTTATTAATAATGTATAAATTGATTGTTTTTCAAATTCAAATATATAATTGGCTGAAAGTCATATCTTTATCTTAAAAATAAAGTTAGATTAGTCAAATACTTATTTCTCATATTTTAAAATATATATTTATATTTAATTCATTAAAAAATGTTAATATTCACATTTAAAATAATAAATATTTTTAATAAAATACTACTTATTTAATGCAATCTCTTACAAAGAAAACTAGAAATGGAAATTTGGAAAGTTGCGCAAATAAACTGTTTACTAATTATTCAACTTTTTATTTAGAAAATCAAAAATTTTAAAAATGAGAAGAAAAGTAGAAAATAAAGAAAATATTTTGTAGAACTAAGTAAAAGTCTGCCCACGTTCCCTCGCAGTTGACTCGGGCTCTAAACACAATAGGGTTGGGCTTCTTGTTACTAAAATCTGTCGATGAAGGTTTGGTAACTGGGACATGCTCGGGTAGGCTGGGATGAGGACTTCAGTACTTGGATAGAGGAGATAGGAGCACCGATGGATTAAAAAATTTTGCTGAGAGATTTAAATAAAAATTATATATAAAAATACAAATTATTATTATTTTTATTAAAAATATTTTTTATATAAATCAATAAATTACAATAATTTTTTTTCTATTTTTTATGTTTTGAAGTTAATGCATAATATTTTATTATCAATATAAAAAATCATTCAATAATTTATTCCATTCAATTACAAGATGAGCTTTTAATAATATTCATTACAGAGAAATCTTTTCTATTAATTTAATATTTCTTCTAAATGTATAATGTAAAATGAAATATAAATTATTATTATTATTATTTCATCATTATTATATATATTATATTTTTTCTTTTTTTTGTATATGTAAAATAATGAAGCTAACAAGTAATTTTGATGGTTTTGATGTTTATATATAATCATTTTTTATATTAAAATAGCATATAAATTACAATTAGTTTAATTCTTTGAAAACACATCAACCGTCGAATTTAGGTTGTATTTAAAATAAATCATTTTAAAAAATTATTTTTATGAATAATTTTTTTATCAGATTATTGTTTAAAAGGAGAGAATTGAATTCTTTAAATTTAATTTATAAATATTAAAAATTATTAAAATAAAATTTAATTCATCTGAATTATTTTAAATTTTGAATTTTGAAATAATTTACAATGACTATTGCTTGAATTCCCAATATCTATTCATGAGTTTACACATTGATTTCAATAATGAAAAAGAAAAAAAAATCAAAGCTGGTAAAAAAAATAAAAGCAAAAAAGTGGCTATTACAGAGAATTAATGGTACCCAAATCTTGTGAAGGTGATGTGCCGACCCCTTTTTTTTTTTTAAGAATAATTTATGTTGTCCACTTTAAAATTATGAAGACATGGCCTTTTCCTTTTCATGCCTCCGGCTGACAAAAATCAGTCAAATTAAGTCCTATTTAAATGAATGTATATAACCTTAAAAAATTATACACTTTCAGGGCGCTTAGTGACCCTCTTGAACCTAACGTCGCTCCGTCTGTGGATGGGTACTTGGTTCATAGAGCTATTGAGGACTATTGGGCTTCATGGAACCTAACGTCGATCCATGATGACTATTGGGCTTCATGGAACAACTCTATTGAGGAAGAGCTTTGTTGTGTATGGGGGGGGGGATAAGTTCGAGTAAAACTTAAAGCCAAGAATGGGAATGAGTTGGCCCTCGAGTTTCTGATTTAGTTCCGTTTTTGGGCATCTAATGTGACCTCTGCCTCTTTAATTTCTAAGATTATCAAAGTTATGCATAGGCGTAGCAAGTAGAAAGGTTCATTAACTTGTGCTTTTTATGGTGTCAGCAGCCTGCCCGTCCTATTTGGTTTAAAGCAAGAAACGAAAAGAAGAAAGGAAAAATCCTCGCGAACCTTGTCTTATATGTGCCTGCCTATAAGATAAAGAGAGTTCCAAGTACGGGTAACAGCAGATTACCTCTTAACAATGACATTTCAACTGTAGTCTTAGCTTCCGACTTGTGTCAACAAATATTGGCACACAGACTGGCCAGTTAAATAAATGAAGTGTGCCATGGCCACCTTCGGGAAAAATAAAATTTTAATCTTTTCAAATTAGAAGGATTTGTAACATTAGGAACTTATTTATTGACAATCAAATTCAATTGCAATAAAAGTGAAATTATTTATAAGTGAATATTAGAGTTTGAATATCAACAATGTAATTCTTCTTTTCAATATTTAAAAAAAAAAAAAGTTCCATCACGGTCAGTTGGTTTTGAGAGCTAAATTCACATTTTAATTCTGATTTGAGTAATAAATATTGTTTTTTCTACGCATTGGCATAAATATAATAATCTTCGAAATATTTAGAGTTGGCAAAGTTGAAGGGACCCTTGGGCGGCAACCGGTGCGGTCTGTCAGCCAATGATTGCGCTCCGGATTTGGTTTTATACTCTGCGTATTGTTAGTTAGCAATTTCTAAATAATGACACCGACACCCACAAATTTTTTGTGTTTTATCATTTTTGTAATACTCTGCGTACAGTTGGTTTTATACTGCTTGCTTTTACCCACGCTGAAAAGCTCTTATATTTTGCTACTGTGGCATTTCTCTATTATAATATTTGTCTATAATATCACAGCCAAATACTATTCCCTCCCAAAAAATAAAAAAAAATTGTGTTCGTGGTATAAGATTGGAACACAACTCACCTAAAGCTGCCAAATGAAATTAAGTAATACCAAGTCATGTCATGTGTTGGGCATAGAAATTTCAACGCATGGGTTAACAAGTATTCCACGTAAGTTATTCTCTTATCCTATGTCCTTAAACTTATTTAAGGAGGAGAAAAAATTAAATTTTATTTTTTATGTTTAAATAAATAAAAATTGATGGAAAATAAATTTTACTTTTTTTATTTTATCTCTTAATGCTTGAATAAATAAAAAATGAAAAAACATAAATTTATTTTTCTTCTTCAATAGATAAATTTTAGGGACAAAATATAAATTCATCATAATTACATTTAATTACTATATTTTATCTTTATCTAGGTGAAAATAAAGCTAAATAAATAAAAAGTTATTTTTTTATTCTCAATTAATAAACAATCAATTTTTTTTCTCTTTTATTTTATCTCTATCCCAACAAAGGGTTAATCCATTTGCAGCTTTCCGTTTTTGCATAATACTTGTTCAAATCAAGTCATCAATAATTTTGCAGTTTGTTTAGACCTTCTCTATTGTGGTTCTGAGAATAGCCTGACCCACCCAATTCACAATTCTGTCCTTAATTTATTTTAGAATTTTTTTTTTTTTTTTGAAATAATAATTTTTTATTTATTTGAAAAACAGAAGTTTGACAAAAATATATATACTCAAGTGTTCACAATCAAACTTAATAGACGTATAATTATAAACATGTGAATTATATCGACAGACAACAAAATTTTTAAAAGGAATTGATGGTGTAACATCATTTCTAAGTCCAAGTAAGCAAATCAAGCCTCAAGGGTCAGTGAATGTTGACACTAATGAAAGTCATAACGCAAAAGAGAGTGGAAAACACACACAAATGAGAAACCAAGAAAGTAAAACATGCCAACCACACCTCAAAAACAAAAAAAGTGCCTTTCTTTGTATTATTGGGTCATGAAGACAACCAATAGCACCGCAGAATATATCTTGAATTAATTCTTTAAAGAAATATAACAAAAAAAAAAAAAAAACACTTTGTCCTACCACCATCATTATCCATAACACCTATGTCTCTACTCTTATATTTCTCAATCTAATGTTCCTTTCATTTTTATTTTTTATTTTTTTGTTTAATGTGGGTCTACGACCCTTTAATTGTCAATTTCTTTGAGTTGATTGATAATTAATTTCATTTTAATTTAATTCTTAAAATCATGAGTTCTTCATTTTTTTAATTACTTTAATTAATACTTGTTAGAAACTTAAGATTCTAAATGTACAGTGTCGGCACTTCATGGAGACGTCTTCATGTGCATTACTAATTAAACACTATTACTTCATTTTTTTTAATATAATTATGTCCAATGGAGTTAATTAGGATTTTAATAAGTTGTAAATTCCCACAACTTGCGTAGTTGTTAAGAGCTTCATATTGTTTATAGATTATAATCAAAATTTAAGACTCATGTCTTATATTCAATCACACCTAAACCTTTGATCATATAATACTTATTACCACAGGGGCCTACTTGTTATATTATTACTTTTGTGCCCTTATTTTAATCTCTTATTGTATACATAAGAAACTTCTATAATTTTCCTTGTATTTGGAAAACAAAATGGTAATGGAGAGCTGTCATCCATGACTTATCTGGAGAATGTCCCATCTGCTGTTTCCATTTTCAAACCTTTACTTATAAAATCATTTGACCATTATTTTTTTTTTTCTTAATTATTCTATAAACATTGAGGCAGCACAATTATTTCCCACTAATCTATATGTTTTAAAACTTGAAAATTGAATTAATTCCCCTGAATAGATATTTATTTAAATTAAGTCAAATTAATTTCAAAATCGATGTTTATAATTTAATATGCATGTAAACCCAAGTAATATTGTATATATTTGAGAAAAAAGATTCATGTTAATGAACTAATATTGTATTTCTAAATTTTTTTCACCAATTAAATTGTTCAATATAATTTTATTACTACATCATATATATGTATTAATAGGATAAATATATTTAAATTAAACAAAATTACGTGTAGCTATTTAAGTGTCAATGTAGATGGAGTGTATAAGACAGTTATATACACCCATTCTAGATAAATTTTTATTCTTAATTTAATGTTGTATTTTCTAAAATAAATTTAAATTTATTACAAAAGGAAAAATAAATTTAACTTGATAGTTGCAACTAATTGCAATTACCTTTAAATTAACTAGTTTTGAAAAATTCAACTATTCGTACAACAAAACCGTCGAAACAAACAAATGTCGTAATCTCACCGCAAACAGAAATTGTTAGAATTATGTAATGCTGACGTGGTAAAGGATTGTAAATGGCGCTCAAAATACACGAGAGCATGACGTGTCGACGGCGGCAACAACAGTGTCAGCCGGCGGTGATGTGGTGGCATCGACCACCGCCTGTGCACGTGTCATATTCTAATCTCACCTTCCCCACCATCACGTGCTTCCTCGGATCGGAAAAATCACTCTTTCTGTTACCAAAGCCGCGAACGCGTCCTAATGATCCTACGGCTCTCCTTTTTTTTTTTTTTTTTTGCTTATCAGAGGATTCCAAATAAATATAAAGGCTTTGTTTGTTTTTTGAAAAATATTTTTATATTTTTTTATATTTAATATATGTAAAAAATTAATCAATTAAAAATATTTTTTTAATTAAAAAAATATCTTATTATGAAATAAGAATGTGGTTTTTTTAGATTTTAATAAATTTATTTAAATAAAAATAAATTATATAAACACATAATTATTATTATTGATCATCTTTCACTATCAATAACTATTATTAATTATCATTAATTAGCGGTTATCAATTAAATTTTATCATAATTTAATAAATTAAAAGTTAATATTTTTATTAAAAACATATTCTTTAAAAATATTTTTTAAAATAAATTATTTAGTTAAATAAATGGAGCAAAATAGTACCTCATTTTCAAAGATACAACTGTCCGTCGTTGGTGAAATGCCGCCTTTGCCCCTTGTCCCATATGTCCTCTATTACACTTTTCCATTGTCTTCTCATCCTGTAATTTACCTTTATTGTCCTTTTTTTGAATTTTGAAATGTTATCTCGAGTTCTGTGCGAGAGAGCTTGCCGTGTTTTCATGCTACTGAGCAACATGGTGCCAAGGACTAATATTGAATTGGGTCATGATCGTCTATCATTTGAAATTATTTGGAAAATATACGCTTTATTTTATAATATTTATTTTTTTAAATTGTGTATTTAGATTAAAAATAATTAATTAAAATAATTTTAATTAATATTAAATAATATATCATTAATTTTTTAATAAAAACCCTACACTAACACTACTTTTTCTATTTTACAATCTCTCTTTTTATCGTTATATATTTAGATTAAAAATTAATTAATTAAAAATAATTTTAATTGCTATTAACTAATATATCTTTAATTATCTTCAATTAAAATTTTACATTAGCACTAATGAAAATATATTTAATTAAAAGAGAGATAAGAGATGATTATGAAAATAAATTTTGAAAATAAACAATTAAAAATAAAAAGACAGATAATTATGACAAAATAATTTTTTTATAAAACGACAAATATTTTGAAACAAAAAGAGTAATAAGAAAACATTTAATTATAATTGAGAAGGAAAATAATGATAAGGTTAAATTAAAAAACAAACAATTAATGTTACTTGGTAATGTAAAATAATAATTATATTGAAACTCTTTTTTTAAACGATAGATATTGTGAAATGGAAGAAATAAGTTAAATTTAAGTTGAGTATCATCAAAATTATATAAAGTTTATAAATTTAAAAACAAATTTAACTGAGTCAAAATATTTTTAGTAAGATTAAAATTACCAATAAACTATTACTATTTTTATAATTAATATTATTATGTTAAAATATTTGTATTAATATTTACATAAAAATTGTATAAATCATTAGATAATATTTTTTAGCAAACAAGTTTATACATATTATAAATAAAGTGTGTATATATATATGATGGAACAATTTATGAATTTAATAAGTCAAATGTTGATAAGTTTAAATTTATTTGCTAAATTAATGATTCAATTTGAAATTTAATTTTAAAATTTAACTAATAAAATATAATTTTTTAACAAATCAAGCTTTGAGAAATTTATGAGCAGGTTTAACTCATTCACATATATCTCAATTAGAGCATAAATAAACCAAATCTATTCATTAGGTACTCAAAATTTAGTTCATTAAAAACTCATTCAAACTCAATTTACACTCAGGTTTATTAGTTCATTGATTTAATAAGATAATTTCAAATTTATTAATACTCAACTCATAGACTAACAAATATACTTGTGAATCAGCTTATAAGTAACTTTACTAATGATTTAAATTTAATAATAAATTATATTTACAATATGTATAAAATTACTTTCTAAAAATATTATTTAAAATATATAAAATAATATATTTTTATGCTGTAATATGTATTTATAAGGCAATCTATAATTTTATTAAAGATTGATTATAGTTTTTTTTTTTTTGAATTTGATTAAATTCATTAAGATTCATGTGATTTTATTTTTTATTTAGACAAATTTATTAAAATTCGGAATGATAAGTTATTTATTTGAAAACAACTTAATTTTCTTTTTTATCAAAAAAATATTTTTAATTGATTAATTGTTCTGAATATATTAAATAAAAAAAATATAAAAGCGAAACAAACGGGGTCTAATATTTAACTTGAGTTGAGATTGTTAATTAAAAGATTTTAAAATATTGAATTCAAATCTATGAATACTTGCCGGACTCTGGTTTACAGTCCTTGCCCCAGTTGTGATAGGGCGTGAAATAACAGTAGAATGGCAGGCCATATTGATCAGTTTTTATCTAACATGACAAAGGTGGCACCGTAGCGTCGTGGGTACCACCTATAATTAGTGTTGCCTTATCTTGGTGGCTGGACCATATTCCAAAATTATCCTTCCTGGAAGGTCCCCCGTATTTGACTGAAGTTTGTCGGTGGCGTGCAGAATGATAGAGGGTAGTTTAGACTACTTGTGAACAATATCATTATTCTAGGAAGTTGAGCTGTATATATGCTCAGCTGCACTTCTCGGAGCGTGTCCTTCACGTCGATTTGGTCTTGAGTCAAATGTCATGTTCGCGTCTCTTTTTGTCTCAAGTGGCAAAATTGATGGATTTTGTCCAATTATTGGTGAATTTGATAATTTTAATTAGCAAATAATTGAAGACTTTGTTTCCTTATGATCATTGGCAGACTATATAAAAAGATCCTCCAGCTAAGTAAAATTTTATCATTGTTTTTTTAATGTCATAATTTTTGATGTAATCCTCCATAATTTAGTTGGTAAAAAGAAAAACATAATTAATAAAGAAAGCTTTTACATTCTTAAGAAGTTAGCATGAATTTAAATGAATAGAGCTTTATTGACATATTTTTAAAAAAGAAAAACAATTATGAAATAAAATTTTAAATACTTCTCAATTTTATAAAGATAGGTTTACTTTTTTATTTGTCTTAAATTATGATTTACTTTCTTTTTTTTTAAAGTATAATTAACATTTTAAATTTTTAATATACTCCTATTCAATACTCTATCCATTTTAAAATATTTGTCGTTTTAGAAAAAAATTATTTTAATATAATTATCATTCTATATTAACAATGTAATATTAATTACCTATTTTCTAAATTTATTCTCATCATTATCTTCTCATTCTTTTAATTAAATATTTTTATTAGTGTTAGTGTATAGTTATAGTTAAAGATAATTAAAAGAATATTAGTTCATATCAATTGAAATTATTTATAATTAATTATTATTTAATTTAAGTGTACAACTCTAAAAAGACATATTGTAAAACTAAGTGAGTATATTTTATTATCAATAAATATGAACTATTATTTAATTACAATTGAAATATGAACTACTTTATTTGATATAATAGTATATTAAAGAAATATAGATAAAATTAATTATTCTAATTATATTATCAAATTATTTAATTTATATAAAAAAACTATTTTTATGAAACAGACAACTAATCATACTTCTAATTAGACAAGTGTTACAGCACATGTATGTCACTATCATCCTATTGATTATATGTTTTTTTTAATGAATTTTAGATGAAAATTAAAATTGTTATTTTTGTTGACTTATTTTGATTTTAACTATGAATTAAAGATGAAAGAATTAAAAATATATATTCTCGTTAAAAATAGCAAGATGGATCACAGTGTACAAAACTTTTAATTCTAATTCGGTTATATATATTTTTAAAATTTTCCCAAACACAATCAATTGCAATAAAAATCAGTGATAGTCTACTAACTTTTCTAATTTTCTTTTTTTTTTTCTTATTTTTATGCATGTGTTTTCGCTTTTGATTTTAGAAGATATATACTATATGATTGGATGTTTTCAATAAAGTTTTTTTTAAAAAAAAGTTACATCTGTTATCATGTTATAGCTTAATTTGAGTTTTTTGATAATTATTTTCATTTTGATTAGATATGAATTTTGTGATGATTTAACTTGGACCTTTTTTAAAAAATTACTGTGTATAATAATTAGATACAACTTACAAATTATCAACCCTTTTTATTTAAAGGGCAAGTTAAAATCGAATTAGAAAAAAAATACAAGGTCAAAACAATCAGAATGTGACCAGTCATGTCCACATTAAGAATCCAATATTGAAACACTGCGTTTATATATATATATATATATATATATATATATATATATATATATATATCTATATATATTTGTTTATTAGGAGTGTTGTATATAGAATCACAAAAAAATAGAGATC